>APFE031058200.1:0-69719 GCA_000404065.3 Pinus taeda | reverse complement strand
GTATGACCATTTTCATGAGAGGTAGTCGTAACTGACTAATTTCTCATGATTTTTGAATAGTTAACTGACTAATTTCTCATGATTTTTGAATAGTTCACTTAGCACTCATTGCATCGGGTGATGCTCACAGGGGTGAAGAAGTGGGATTGAAACTAGTGAAATGTTGAGAACGAATCACATAGCATCAATCATCACTTCCGGGGCTTGCACCCGGTAACCAGGACTTCCCAGGAGGTCACCCATCCCATAACTCCTCTGGCTCAAGCGCGCTTAACTGTGGAGTTTTTCCCCACAATCAAGCCCACTTAGCTTGCTACCCCGTTTTCAAAACCTTAGCAAGTATTTTGGGCACTATAACCCCAATCACATATGGTGATAAACTAAGGGCTCTAAAACCCCTAAAGTGTTGTTTCACACCCTAAAGGATCATGGTTAACTGATTACATCATTTCCTAGAAGTTCCACCTGAAAAACCACTCAAAACTGGCCAAAACTGGACCATACAGACTGCTCCATGCTTAGGGTGCAATGCATATTGGCTGTTACACTGGCCAGGTGCATTGCATACTGAAAGAGACTTTGTGCGGTGCGATGGGCGAGAGTAGAAAAATGGTAGAGGCATTTTTTTAAGTGGAAACCCAGAGAATCTTCTAGAAACTTCTCATATGATACTTGCCTCTATGAATTCACCCATGGATGAGTAAGAGATCATGAAGTCTCCAAGTGGAACCAAGAACTATCAGTGAAATGACACTAATAAAAAACCTAGAAGCTGACTCACCCCTATACAAATATCTATAAATGGATCCCTCATCTGAGAGATCTAGAGGCTAGAATTTTGTAATTCGTAAGGAAGTGTTGTTGGTTTTTCTCTGAGAAAAACATTGTATTGTTGGGTGATCTTGCTTTTCATGAGGTGAAGAGGGCTTTCATGCTGGGAGGATAACGCTAGATCAGACCGTTGGGTTGTAATCCTCTCTTCTACTTCTACTATCAATAAAGTTCTTTGAGTTTACCTCCATATAATCGCGTATTTGTGAATCGTGTTATTTGTGGATAAAATTGTATGGTTAATGTATTTCTGATTCTACATTGTTTATGATATCATAGATCGATATGCTTTGATAGCGTTTTGTTTCTTTGCCTCTACAGGTATTCTCTAAAGTAGGACAAGTAGGAGAAGAGTGGCAAGCTCTATCAAGGGAGAGAGGAAACAAGCAAGGAACCAAGTAGAAGATACAGGTTGGTCCCCTTTGCTTCTCTCTTATCTATCATACATAAAGGAAATCTTGAAGCGCTTTGAATTGTTTGTTTCTAAGATAACTACCCATCTTAGTGGGACTAGCAGATCAAAAAGACACTAGTTTTCCAAAAAACACTAGGACAAAAGCACCACAAAAGTTATGTATTTATTAAATATTGAAGTACATCAATCTTCACCTTCACAACATCGTTAATGAAATTTCTCAAACAATGAGATCTCCTTGAAACAATTTGTCTTCAAAAATGACTCACCTGCTTTCTTCAACAAAATATGAAAATAACTTCCTTAACAGATACACCTTATCACTCCATTACAAGGAAATAATCTATTAATTTATAAAAAAATATCACTTGTCACTCCACACTTAAAAAAGTGCACATTTATTGCTCCAAAATCACAAAAATAAATTTACCTTATCTCTCCATTAGAAAAACTTCATTGTCACACATAAGCACACTCGATCACAGATCTAATCAAGCAATGGTGACCCAACATTCAGCTTACTCTTGCTTGGGAAAATTGGTCAACATGCTTCTACTTGCATTCTTCTTATTAGGGACAATAACTGTTATAAAATAACATATTGTCTTTCGAAACCATGTGCCAAATTAACCACTATTAGAACTCTTTAAAAAAAATTAAAATTTATGAAGTCATTTGACAAAGCGAATGGATCTCCTTTTAAAAAAGGTCAAAGCACACTTTAAAAAATTCATTTGGAGAAGTTACCACAACAACAAAAATGTTATTTCCTACATGAATAAAAGAAAGAGATTGAATTTACAATACACAAAGTGTCAAGTGATGCTACATAAATTGCACTCTGGCCACCACTATTGCCATGCTCTTATTTGTTTGGCTGATTATGGTGGAAGCTTCAAAATAAAGAACTAAAAGCTCAATCAGTTTGTATAGCCTTGGCGATATTGATGGCTTCCGGGGAAGATTGGAGCCTCTAGAATGAGTAGGGGTGGAACGCCTTGCAGGAGGTAGTGTGCGTACACAAGGACGCCATCGCAATAACAATAACCAGGTATTATCAACCCTTCACCTGGGCGAAATGTTATCGACGCGTCCCCCACATCATAACCACTATTGGGTCAATGAGAGATTTCTACTAGATGACTTATCATCCTTACTCACAAAGGAAAAGAAATCAACAATGCGCTCGAGGGTGCTAGGTCTCTGCCATTTGATGTCGAGGTTGCAAACACTATAGATTGTTCTTCGTTAAATTTCCATGCAGATGGTCCAATGCTCCAAAAATCATACAAGTTAAAAAAAAATTCTTCAGGTTTCATACACTAGCACTCGATCTTTAGCACAACTTTCATATCACATGACCATAGCTCTGATACAACAACATCTTGCATAGCAAAACCTCTAGCACTAACATGTTTCTTTTAATATGGTTTCTCTTGTGATCCCACTTAGTGATAAATCAACACAGCGAGGAATTCCATGATGGCTTCAAGCCAACCGTTCTCTATACTCTGATATGATTTATTTCACACGGACGGTCCCTCCAATGATCTGTGCATATCTCAATGAACAATCGATCTAGACTCCAGGCTTACATAGATCACCTAACATAATCAATAGCTCACAATACAACTCCAACTTTCGGGTCCATGCATAGGGCACTCTCTTCTCTAGAAGCTTTCAACAACTTAACATAATCTTCTGGCCTAATGCTTTCACGCAGAAAAAATTCAAAATATAACAGAAATAAATTTTAACATCTATGATTTCTACGCGTGAATAAACCTAGCACACAGCCCCTTGAATGGATTACTAGTCACAAAGGATATTTGACCCTTTCCTTATAATGCATAGATAAATCAAATGTAGCGTTCGATTTCAAAAGAAATTATCTTCCAAATTTGTCCATTGGCTAGAATGCAATCTCTTCTCATGCAGTCTCCCATCTTAGCCATAAAATTCTTGCAAAGTCCGTAATGGATAACTCAAAACAAATACATATTCTCCCTCAGCTTGGAAGGGGCCAAGTCTCAGGGCCATATGGCTCTAGTTAGGATATCCCATCACTCATAATCTTGCATGGAAAATTACCACAAAATCATTTAGGCCCTAAAATCTATAATGTGCTGATACCACATGAAGAATAATCACAAAGCCATATAACCATATGCACAACAAATTAACTCATAAAAATTAAAATAGTGGAAAAGGTAGAGAGTCATCATGTGGTCTCTCGTGCTCATGTAATTCACATTATTCAAATAATTTAATAATACATTTAAATACATGAGTAAGTGGTCTTAAGATAGTGCGTCTATCTAGACTCACTTGATTGAGACAATTTCTCAACTTACACTAATTTAGGAGAGCTAGTTGGAGAGAATATCTCATCCAAACTAGACTCCTTAGTTTGAGGAATTCTCATTAATTTAATTATTTAATTTAATAATTGGTTTTATTACTGATTTTTGAGAGAGTGAGGGTAACAAAATTTATGGTTCCTCCATTTGAAACCATCGCTTCGCACTCTAGTGATGGATATGGGAAGCAATTAAATTCCTTGGCTATCTTACAATGAATAAAATTATGGGTATTGCCCAAATCAACGAACACTATTACCTTTGTATTCTTCATATGTCCTTATATCTTGAGGATTTGAGGAGTGGTAATTATGGCCAATGCATTACAAGATATGGTCAAATTCATTTCTTCTTTCTCTAGGGTGTGTTCTTGGTGTATATCCTCTTCTTTTGACATTTTTTGTTCCTTTTGTTCCTCCTCTTCACAATCTACGTAAAATAATTTCTTCTCGACACACTTATGACCTTTATTGTATTTTCTATCACAAATGTAACAAATCCCTTTTTCTCTTTTATCTTCTAATGTTTGTGGTGTCAACCTTGTGGGTTCTCAAGGCTAGGGGAAACAACACTTCCACCTTTATAGCTGTGAGTGGTAGGCTTCCTTTCTGTCATAATTTTTCTTTCAATTTTTTCTTGCCAACCCGAATGCCTTTTCCAATGAATCAGGTTCCCAAAGGAAAGCCTCATGTTGGATTTTATTTTAAATTCCCTATGAACACATCAATCCTATGCTCCTCTGGAATACCTTTTAACCTTGTATTCAATTTTTGGAAGTCCTCAATGTGCTCCACCATTGAACCCTTTTGTTTGAGATTTATCAATTGGCTAAAAAAGGTGTTTCTTTTTGTATCCTCATAATGTGTTATCATTTCTTTTGTAGAAATTTTCTAAGTATCATCTTTTTACAAGAGAAAATCCATCAATACCATTAAAACTAATTGGGTTCCAAATATAAAGTTGCAATGGATACCTTTTGTTTGTTTTGCACATTATGGAGATCGAAATATTGCTCCATTGTAGTATCCATGTTATGGGATCCTTTCCATCAAACTTCCTCATATCGATCTCTTCAACATGGTGGGTCTTCCATCCAATGTTAGAGTCTATTAAATCATGATTAACCTTTATTTTGTTCTCATCATGAGTTTCCTTTACTACCCTTTCATGATTAGTAAGCATTTCTTGTAGCAACTTTGTCAAATCTATCTTCAAATCTTGCTTGTTGCATTTAAGTTTTGATTTTATACTATCGATCTTAGCTTCAATGCCATCTATGTTAGCTTCCATTCCATTCTTTAAACCATCCATCTTAGCTTCAATTACTTAATGTGAGAGCCAATTTTTTTTCACTTGGTCTTGTAATTTTGATATATCATGTTGTATTTCTTCCTCTTCTTCATGTGTCATAGTAGATATTTCAATTTGCTTACTAGGTGTTTCCATTTTATTTCTTCGGTTCAACAATGAATGATAATTATGCTTCACAATTCCCTTTGAATCACTCCAAACTACCTTCTCAAACAAAACTTATGGAAATTAAAAAAAAAGCTACATGTCTTCTTTTTTCCTTTATATGATCACGATCTTGAAATGAATGTAGCTCTATAATTTCAAATCTCCAAGTTCTAAAACTTCATATTGTGATAGCCCTATAGGTCATCTTTCCAACCCCATACGTCTGATCACAATTGGATTCTCCAAGAGAGATTTATACCCAATCTCCCGTGATGCCATGATTATAGAATGGTTTAGTAGAGTGAACTTGTACGACGTGCCGCGTGTCATTGATTTAACCTTCAACCCTAAAAATGATACCCAACAAGCTAAAGTGAATCCTATTCCTGTCACTTCTTACAAAATCATAATCTGATGCTCAAAGAGAAATTTATATGAATTTCCCAAGGTCACATGTTTGAGATCGAATTCGGGAGCCTACAAAAACCCTAACTTCCTTAGTTCATATCTCTAAAAATGTAGTGGAACGATATCTAAAATTCGGTCACGAGGTTCATCGCGATTCTAGCTCAAATGGGTTTTAATTTCAAATTCTGAAGCTTCATAGAAAACATGTTATAGTGAAAATTCCATGATGACATGTTTGAAGAAGCGAAACCTTAGGATCCAAAGCTCTCATACCAATTGTTATTCATCCAGCTCACAAAATAGAAGAAATAGATAGATCGATGACTTCAAAAGTAGCCTCTTCAAGGGGGCAACCTCCTTTACATTACCTAAATGAAAAAAAATTTGATGATACAAATGGAAAGACAATGTAATTGCTTTGAGATTAAAACCTCTACTCCCACTCCTCATATCTCCTGAGCAATCTCGTTAGGTGGAAGGAAGGCAAATCATGAATGGAATCATTCTCACTCATGAAATTATGCACTCATTGAAGCAATTCAAAAAGGCAGGTATGCTCCTAAAAATCGATCTTTCTAAAGCTTTTGATAGTTCAAGCTAGAATTATATACACAAAATGCTGATAGCATTTGGCTTCTCCCCTCCTTAGGTTAGATGGGTCATGAGTATCATTTCCTCTTCCTTCTTCTCCATTCTAATCAATGGGATCCCCTCCTCTCCCTTTCACCCCTCCAGAGGCATCAGGAAAGGTCATCCCCTCTCCCCTTTCCTCTTTTTTTTAATGGCAGAAGGACTGGGATGTTCTATGAAAGAAGCGCTTCATTCCCAGCATCTAAGAGGTCTTTCCTTCCCTAGCTCTTTGGTCTTCACCCACCAGCAATTTGTGGATGACAATATGTTATTTGGCCATCCCTCAGTTTAGGAAGCTCTCAAATTAAAAACCATTTTTGTCTAACTTTTCGGATGCCTCTGGGGCTTACATTAACAAGACCAAATCCTAGATCTTCTTCTTTCACACCCCAGCTACAACCAAAGCATCTATTGCTCGAATCCTAGGTTTTTCAATAGCTACTCTTCCCTCCAAATACCTAGGAGCTGCCATGCTGGATTACGCTTTAAATCACTCTTCTTGGAAATCACTTTTCAAAAAATTAGAAGCTAGCCTTTCTTCCTGGACTTACCAGGTGCTAAACATGGCCAGTTGTTTAGTCTTAATCAAAGTCGTGCTGCAATCCATGCCACTCCTCCTCTTCTTAGTTATGGCAGCGCCAAAATGGGTCCTCAAAGAAATCAGAAATCTTCAAAGAAATTTATTGTGGGGAAACACAAGCCAAAAGATAAAATGGGCTCTGGTAAAATTAGACACTGTTTTCCTCCCAAAAATATATGGAGGTACTGGGCTTCATGATCCTCAACATAGTAATGCAGTCATGGGCACTCGCATCTGGTGGAAATTGATCTCGGAGCCACATACTCATTGGGCTAACCTTTGGACAACGAAATACACCAATAATCGACCAGAGGATGATTTAATTAGACTCACAAAAGTAGGATCAGGTTCTCTCATCTAAAACACTGCCAAACAGTATAAGGACTTAATACAGCAGCACAGCTTCTGGGAAGTAAGGATGGTAGTAGTGCCCGGTTTTGGGGAGACTCCTCACAGCAAATACCTAAGTTAAAAGACCTTGTCGAACCTCAACACATATAGGATTGGGAAGGGCAACTGATGGCAAAGGTAAATCAATACTATATGCATGCCCATGCTCAAGGATATACGCAATGGATATTGTCTGGAAACAAAGCTCTCAACCAGGCAAATCTGTTACTCTGATAAAAGGCATAAAATTAAATTGGGTTATGAAGAAAAAGGAATATTCTCTACAGAAGAAGCCTAAAATTGACAATAAGAACTCCAATAATCAAAGATCTACTTTGGAACAAAGTTTGGGCCCCAACCATTTGGCCAAAAGTCTCCACTTTCCTATGGTTGTTATGCCGCAATAAACTTCTCACTTGGGACAACCTATGGAAAAGAAGCTTTTATGGGCCTTCTATGTCTCCCAATTGCAAAAATGCGGAAGAAACCATTTAGCACCTATTCAATTCCTACCCACTGGCAAATGGACTCTGGGAAAAAGTAAGCTTTAGATGTCAAAAGGAAGGACGACGCAAGGAGAATATCTCTAACACTCTCCATTCCTGGGCAAACAATCCTTACAAAAGCAAACTGTTAAATTCCCTATGGAAACTAATCCTAGGGTTCCTCATGTGGAATGTTTGGAAAGAAAGGAATCATCGCATCTTCAAGGACCAAGCCTCCTCCTTAGAAGTTCTATGGAATAATACCAGTCAAAACCTTCAAGAAACCTTGATGCTTCAAGCGTGGTCAGAAGAAAATTATTCAACCATCTCTCAGGAACAAAATATCTGGACAAACTGGAACCTTCAATGGAATAGTACACATGCAAAACAAAGCAAAACTTCCTCACATGAAAATATAGATGACAAATGGACCCCTCCGCCCTAGCAGATGATTCAACTAAACTTTTATGGGGCATATAAAGGTAATTGAGGTAAAGCAGGATATGGAGGAGTTTTTGGAGATCACAAAGGCATTTTGTTTCTATCCTATTTCAGCTCAATTGGCTGGGATACAAATAACTCAGTGGAATTAGAAGGGCTATGGCAAGGACTTCTCCTTGCTTAGCTCCATGCTTTTTCCCCCTTATAATTGAAGGGGACTCCGAGATTCTCATCAACATGGTAAATCAGATCTTCTGACTAGAAGAACGTCTTGAGCACATTGAACACTGGCTCTCAACCCATAGAGTTGTAAATCTTAAACACTCTCGCAAGGAAAGGAATAAAGTAGCAGAACTTCTCGCTAACATTGGGGTAGATAGTGGAAAGTATTTTTATGTGGGTGTTAATCCTTGGAGTTAATATGATAAGACGGAGCGGCAACGAATGGGGAGGCCACATGCCCCCCTTCAACTTTCCCCATGCCACCTTGAATGGTATTCATGGCATCTCACAGGAGCCATTTAATGACTGCACAGGCCGAGGTAGAGCCATTTCCCACAAAACAATGGAGCCAAAGAATTTCTCTGTTAATCTGCCTTTGATTCATTATGTCTATCCTCTGTAGGTGGGAGAGCTGAATGTACACACCAGCACTGGCCACAGATTTTGGCTGTTGTGTTGTATTGATTTGGGTAATGGCTTCCACCATTCCCACACCAACCTCTGTAATCTTTCTCATAACCTCAATCCCTATGTAACTTCCTTACATAGTTTCTCTATCAATTCCTCCAATGTCGTTTCTAACACTCTCCCTGTTCCCATATCCACCATGGTCTGCAATTGTATGCGCAGTCAAAGAGGGGGCACGTGAAGCGGTAGCTCTCATTATCCTACTCTGCCTAGCCCTGATTCTACATCCCTTGCCTCCTTTGTAGATAAGCCCAACCTGCACAGTTTCATGGACCGGTACCCAGACACATGAAGTGGCAGAGGTAGAGCCTGGCTCCATAGCTTAGGTCGTGGAGATGCAGCAGTTCGCACTGCAACCTTTCCCCTTCCTCCTCATCCTGCTCCTCACACCACACAATTTCGCTTTTGTAGTTCTCTGAACCCCCCTCTTATCATTGCCACCATCTTAATTGCCATCACAGAAGAGACTGAGCCACATGTTCCTTTAGATGATCCTACAGAGTAGGTGAACAGAGTAGCAGGAACCGGGACAACAATGGGGAATTGGAAGCTGATGAAGGTTGAAATAGAATGCATGGCAAAGCTATTGCTCGCAGTCAGCATGCTGGGACGGGCATACATAGATACACGCTGGCTTCCGATAGCTGCCAAGGTGACACGTCAGGCCCGCGAGTTGTGGCATGCAACATGGAGGAAGGCCATCAAGCATTGGGACGTGGCAAGTCAGGCAACTCGGATGACTGGGCATGTCCAATTGTGGAGGAGCTAGCTCCGGAAGACTGAGTGCCATGTGTCATGCTAGCCAAGTGGAAGTTTTTTCAAGTTCTTGGCTCAGTTCATGTTTAGTCTTATGTATCTTCAGGATAAAATTATGATCTGGTTACCTTGTCTTAGTAATGCTTTGTTTAAATTTGTTAACCCTGTGTGGGTTATTTTTGGAGCTATTTTTGTACTGGTTTCCCCTCTGTTGGGGCAGTCAAAGACAATTATTATGAATGTGTGCTGATTGAGGCTTGGTTCCTCTATGGCCAAGCCTCACTGTAATTCCCGTTTTTGTATCATATTAATATATTAACCTTACTTAGAAAAAAAATAATAGTGGCCTTCTATGGGGTACAATAATAACAATATGGGGACGACATGGGCACAAAAAAAACAATAAGGGGCTACAATGACAATAATAATAAGGGAATACACTAGTATTATAGGGACCTAACATGAAACCACCATTGATTGTTGACCTCTCAAGAACCTCCCCTATGGAAACCACCTGATTTTCTAGGTTGGCAGGACACTATGGAACCCCATATTAAGGAACTACCTCACATATTGGTGCCACTCAAGGTGATTTCGAGTGACATGGAACTCTGTGTGGGGACATGGGTGAGCCATGCCAGCTACAAGTGGATTGCATGTGGAATTATGTTTGGTTTAACTTCAATAGGCCATAACTTTCAATCAAGGAGTTGGAATGAGATGAAATATATGTCGACTGAAATCCATTGACCAATTGAATGCGATCGTGATATGACAATTTAATTACATTTTTTGGAAAATAAAGATTTATGTAACACAATATTCATAATGGAGTTTGGATATAGGGTTAATTCATAGGTGACATCCCTCACCACTTGAGAAAGTACAAGGAGGTGGGAGGGAATGCTACAATATTTCATGCTAATTGAGGAAACATTATACACTTGGTTGTACTACCCAATTCCCATATATATAAGAGAAATATCCTCTACTGTTGTGGTATGTACATTATAGAGATAAATAGTCAAAATGATTTTGTAGGAGTGGTTCTAGTATGCCTAGGGGTCTTTTAATATACCAAAGGATATGTGGAAGATAAAATATATAATAAAATTAAATATAATAAATTATGACTTTACTCATACCTACATAGTTGTACAAAGGCATCCAACTAAGGTATCCCACTTGTATTCCTTATATGTATGCTTCTTAGTGATAACTTGATTCACCATATGATAAATATCAATGTTTATAGGCAATGGAATATGTTTCTAGCCTAAAAAATGCCTTTGAAGTTAAGGTTGGTATATGTGTTGGGATATGAAGGTGCATTGATAAAGTTTTAGTATATTTGTTTCCAACAAAAAATTATTTTCATATTAAAACAAATATACATGTGGTATGCCAAGCTTGGGCTCTTAAAAAAAATATCAAATTCTTCACTTGATGCAATGATAAAATATTTTAGAAACATCACATTAAACAAAAATTCACTTATTACAATCAATTTTTTAAACATGGTGGTTTTACATTCATATTTATTTCAAAAGAATGCTTCCAACATATCTTTTGTACTGTAACTCAATTAGAAATAAATTGGAGTTTGAAATTGGTTATTTCCATTTGTGTTTTTCTATTATCTCCAATCATTGGTGCATCCTTAGTGCTTACTAAAACAACATATGTAACTTCTTATTTAGCTCTCTCTATAGATTGTTGGAAAGATAATGAAATAAAATATGTTTTCCCTTTCTAATTTTCTCCATTAATAGTGTTGATAATAATGTTATATTGAAAGTTTCATTTTCCTACTCATTCATAACTTGTACACTATTTGCAACTTTCTATTGTGTTATTTTTAGAAATTATCGTAAAATACACATTTTTCTTATTTAATTCATCTCTTACAATTTCTTTGAAATTGATCTCATAATGTGTTCTTGAAAATGCATTACCTCTTACTCCACAAATGTTGTGATTACTATAAACATATCCCATCAAAATAACACTCCAATTTTTCTAATCTATCTATAAAGTTTCAAGAACATTTTTAATTATTTTCCTTAAATGAGACCCATATCTCTCCCTATACAACCTGTACTTTACTTATGTAGAAAATACCTAAATTTAAAACCTATATAAATAATAAAATACAAATCACAATATATAACACGAAAAAAAACTTATATTGATATTCCAAAAAAATAATATTCACTAATATTTTTCTTGCGACAACCTCCAAATGAAAAATATTTAGATATAATGACAATCTCAACCAACATAACATAAAGTTAGTCTAACTTTATGACTAATTTCTTAACACCTTCATTATTAATGATTACAATAATAATATTAATAATTTTTTACTAATTAATGTATATTACACTAGTGAATAACAACACGACCATTTAATAAATAAATAAATTTTTCAATTGTCCAATTGTGGAGGAGCCAGCTCCAGAAGACTAAGTGTCATGTGTCGTGCTCGCCAAGTGGAAGTTTTGTCAAGTTCTTGGCTCAGTTCATATTTAGTCTTATGTATCTTCACGATAAAATGATGATCTGGTTACCTTGTCTTATTAATGCTTTGTTTAAATTTGTTACCCCTGTGTGGGTTATTTTTGGACCTATTTTTGTACTGGTTTCCCCTTCGTTGGTGAAGCCAAAGAAAATTATTATGAATGTGTGCTGATTGACGCTTGGTTCCTCTATGGCCAAGCCTCACTGTAATTCCCCTTTTTGTATCATATTAATAGAGTAACCTTACTTAGAAAAAAACAATAGTGGCCTTCTATGGGGTACAATAATAACAATATGGGGATGACATGGGCACAACAAAAACAATATGGGGCTACAATGACAATAATAATAAGGGAATACACTAGTATTATAGGGACCTAACATGAAACCACCATTGATTGTTGACCTCTCAAGAACCTCCCCTACGAAAACCACCTGATTTTCTAGGTTGGTTGGACACTATGAAACCCCATATTGAGGAACTACCTCACATATTGGTGCCACTCAAGGTGATTTCGAGTGACATGGAACTCCATGTGGGGACATGGGTGAGCCATGCAACCTACAAGTGGATTGCATGTGGCATTATGTTTGGTCTAACTTCAATAGGCCATAAGTTTCAATCAAGGAGTTGGAATGAGATGAAATATATGTCGACTGAAATCCATTGACCAACCGAATGCGATGGTGATATGACAATTTAATTACATTATTTGGAAAATACAGATTTATGTAACACAATATTCATAATGGAGTTTGGATATATGGTTAATTCATAGGTGACATCTCTCACCACGTGAGAAAGTACAAGGAGGTGGGAGGGAATGCTACAATATTTCATGCTAATTGAGGAAACATTATACACTTGGTTGTACTACCCAATTCCCATATATATAAGAGAAATATCCTCTACTGTTATGGTACATTATAGAGATAAATAGTCAAAATGATTTTGTAGGAGTGGTTCTAGTATGCCTAGAGGTCTTTTAATATACCAAAGGGTATGTGGAAGATAAAATATATAATAAAACTAAATATAATAAATTATGACTTTACTCATACCTACATAGATGTACAAAGGCACCCAACTAAGGTATCCCACTTGTATTCCTTATATGTATGTTTCCTAGTGATAACTTGATTCACCATATGATAAATATCAATGTTTATAGGCAATGGAATATGTCTCTAGCCTAAAAAATGTCTTTGAAGTTAAGGTTGGTATATGTGTTGGGATATGAAGGTGCATTGATAAAGTTTTAGTATATTTGTTTCCAACAAAAAATTATTTTCATATTAAAACAAATATACATGTGGTATGCCAAGCTTGGGCTCTTAAAAAAAGATCAAATTCTTCACTTGATGCAATGATAAAATATTTTAGAAACATCACATTAAACAAAAATTCACTTATTACAATCAATTTTTTAAACGTGGTGGTTTTACATTGATATTTATTTCAAAAGAACGCTTCCAACATATCTTTTGTACTGTAGCTCAATTAGAAATAAATTGAAGTTTGAAATTGGTTATTTCCATTTGTGTTTTTGTATTATCTCCAATCATTTGTGCATCCTTAGTGCTTACTAAAACAACATATGTAACTTCTTATTTAGCTCTCTCTATAGATTGTTGGAAAGATAATGAAATAAAATATGTTTTCCCCTTTCTAATTTTCTCCATTAATAGTGTTGATAATAATGTTATAGTGAAAGTTTCATTTTCCTACTCATTCATAACTTGTACACTATTTGCAACTTTCTATTGTGTTATTTTTAGTAATTATCATAAAATACACATTTTTCTTATTTAATTCATCTCTTACAATTTCTTTGAAATTGATCTCATAATGTCTTCTTAAAAATGCATTACCTCTTACTCCACAAATGTTGTGATTACTATAGACATATCCCATCCAAATAACACTCCAATTTTTCTAATCTATATATAAAGTTTCAAGAACATTTTTAATTATTTTCCTTAAATGGGACCCATATCTCTCCATATATAACTTGTAATTTACTTATGTAGAAAACACCTAAAATTTAAAACCTATATAAATAATAAAATACAAATCACAAACAAAAACTTATATTGATATTCCAAAAAAATAATATTCACTAATATTTTTGTTGGGAGACTAATTTTTTGCCATAAACATCTTCATTATTAATGATTACAATAATAATATTAATAGTTTTTTACTAATTAATATATATTACACTAATGAATCACAACACGACTATTTAATAAATAAATAAAATTTTCAATAACCTAAAATAAAGTATTTACACTCATTAATCCCATTATCTATTCACTTATTATAAATAATCAGTTATTTAAGAAAACAAAAGACCCTTTTATTATGATCTGAAATATCAATAAGAATGGAGAAAGAGTTATAATGAACATTGTCATGGTATAACCAGTATAATAGGAATTTGATTTTTAAACCACATATTTAATAAAAATTTAGAATATTATTAATGGTGATAGCTTGTGGAATTTTTTTAGTTTGTAAGTTTTTATTTATATGTGAAATTGTTTATAATTGTTTTTTAAGTGGGAAAATCTATCATGTATTAATAGTTTTTTGGCTATTGTCACCTAATGCTAACTCATAAATGACTCATGGTTCTTATTCAGAGAAAACCACACCACCTAGAATAATTAGCTGTTGTAAAGGGTAAGCTTTCACTCCTAAGCCAATGGGCCTTGGGCTGTTACCATGTTTCTTTATGTGAGATAAAAAAGCTTGGCTAAAGAGATCTTAGCCTATTTCCCATAAATCTTGACATGCAAACAGGGCTTTCATGGTTATTGCCCAGTAGTCATAATCCTTCCCATTGAACTGTGGGAATTGAGGGTTAAACAAACCCATGCTAGTGCTTGTGCTAGCCATTCCTTGCATCCTCCGCTATGCTTCTAAATCCTTGACTGTATATTTAAAAACCACTGACTGCTGCAACCAAAAAAATCCTTCCTTCAGCTTCTTTGTCACCTACAAAGAGCCTAAGCCGGCTCTGATACCACTGTTGGGTATTTTTTTTGCTTCTGATTGAGATGGGATAAATACCAAAACCCAAAAATATAAAACACAGAAGCAATGCTCTGTTTCCTTACACCGGGATCTTTTACACAGAGAAGTCTTTTTAAAAACAATTACACAGGAGAGTATTTCACCACCATAAAATTTCCATTCATTAAACAAAAACATTTACATATTCATCCTCTTTCACTCAGAGGGATTCACCAAAACATTTTCACATAAGTTACTCTGCCTTCTATGAAATTTTACACCTCTATGTGTAAATATTTCATTTACATTTACTGCTGTGTGAAAACAAAATTACAGGGAGTTACAGATTTACCTTTTCACCTGTGTGAAACAACTCATGGATTTGGAAACAAAACAACCCACTGGTTTTTCATTCACTTCTCCTCCTGCTCCTGCACTGCTGTGCAAACTTTACTTTTTACATTACAAAGACAAAGAAAATCTTTTCACTGCTGCTGCATAAAAATCCCTGAATATTCCAGAGGTGAGATGCATGCGAGAATTGGTTCACCCCAATATAGTAAGCCTGCATGAAGTGATAATGGAGAGCAACACATTATATTTGGTACTCGAGTGTATGGATTGTGATTTGACTCAGCTCATGAGACTCAGAGGCCATCCATTCTCAGAGCAAGAAGTGCGCAATTTATTCTTCCAGCTTTTCAAGGGGCTTGCATACATGCACGAGCAAGGATATTGTCACCGAGATCTGAAGCCTGAGAACCTATTAGTTTGTGGAGACACCATTAAAATTGCAGATTTTGGGTTGGCTACAAACCTGCTACTTCAATCAGGGCAGCCACTCCGATCATATGTTGTGACACGTTCCTATCGAGCGCCGGAACTGCTTCTTGGATCCACTGATTATGACTTCGCCATTGACATCTGGGCAATGGGTGTTATAATGGCGCAACTTTTGGCTGGAGGCAACATGATCGGATGGATATCGGATAGGGTAAGAAGACCGGAAGTTACCTTCCGACGGATGTGACTTGCTGATGTTAGGCCAGCATCACTTGCTGGACATTTGTCAACTCCCAATTCCTTAGCGCTCGTTGCACGGAAACTACCTTTCGCTGAAGGATGGTGCGATATGATACCGGCTGGTTTAGGTTTGTTGATGCTACTAAACAGTTGTCCTCTCTCATACCGAGTGTAAGTGCTGAGGCCAATAGACCTAATAAAATTAATGTTACCGTGGGATCCTAACAGCAGACCCACGGCAAGAAAAGCACTCCAGCACCCATTCTTCATTCCCTGTCACATTACCAACAACAAACCAATTCCCCCACCTGTTCAGAGCCCCATCGAAAAGCATTCAGAAGTCCAAGAGCAAAACCCTCGTCCCAATAATAATGGAGATCTCTGCCACAATCCTCTTTCCCCTTTGTGAGTTCCTGCAAGAACTCTACGTTGTGAGTTACAACAGAAATTTCTGGATCAGACCCGTTCAGCTTCAGTTCTGCATGCGCTATAAAAGTCCATATCGTGCTGCCTATCTCGCATCATCCAATGTGAGACCGTTCCCATCATGCGTATCACGTATCAGCCATTGCGAGACTGTTCCCAGGAATTGGACCGAAGTAGTTTGGAGATTCAGATGACAACGCAAGTTACACAAGATTCAATAGGAAATAACCATAATTTCCTTCTGAATTGAGAAATATGTAAGCTAAACGGACCTTAGATTTTAGAGTACATTCATTTAATAAACATAGAAAACTGTTTCCCAAATGGTTTACTTTTAAAATTTTGATTTTTTTTTTTAAATTATATCTGATAACTCATCATAGATTTATTTTAAATACTGATTTAAAGTAAATTTAGAGGAATGAAATTTCTTCAAGTGAAAATTAAAATATATATATATATATATATATATATATATAATTAATGAGAGAAATAAAAGTTTCAACTCTACAAATTATATATATAACTTTTTTAAATTATATATAATAGATACATAATTAACATTAAAACATTTTACAAACATTTTATAGTATAATATGGACATAAATTGGTGAAGATAGACTTTGAAATGTTTTTTAAAAATATAAGGTTTAAACATTTTACATTTTTTTTGTACTTTTTAATTATTTTACAATATATTCATTTTTTTTATTATAACGGGACATCATTTTCTATTTAGAGTATAATTTATTTATTTTTAATTTAAAGGGGCATGTGCCAACTAGGCTTAGTGATGGACATCATTCTAGTCATTTATATAACTAAGTTGGATGGTCTCAGGATTAATCATAAGGCCTAGGAATCCCTTGGTGGGATATTCGGTAAAGCTTGCTTATGAGTAACCTTGATTGGGCATAGGAATCCCTTGAGCAGTAATGGTAGGAATCCCTCAACTGGTTATGGCAGGATACATGGTAAAGTTGAAAGGTAGAGATGGATACACTCCTCATGGTTTAGGTGGAGATATCCAGAGGCATCCATCCTTGTTTAGGGCCTAGTGATCTTGTTGGATCGGGATAAAGCCTTGTTATATTGATGAGACTTTCGAGCCTAGGAATCCCATGGTAGATATACGATAAAGCACAAGGAATATGGAATATGATTCCCACATTCATGCTTGGAATATGGAACATGGGTGATTTGCTGAAAGAAAGGTTTGGTTTAGCCCAATCTATGATAGGGTGGTTTGTAAAAGTCCCTAACTTGGTAGGCTTATGCATACTTTAATAATAATTCCTTTTCCTCTCGTATTTCATGTGTAAATGAACTTGTTCATATGCGATTTTTATGGTTGTTCTATTCTTGTTATTATGTTGGTTATATGTTGATTATAAGCATGGTTCATGATAGACTTTGGTTATGAATCTCATCATGATTTGATTAGTACAAGAAATGTAGAGATCAATTCTCCTTGACGATTCTCAGATAAGTATGAGACTCGTAGATTACATGTTTGTGATATGTGGATATGACTTGTAGATTATATGTTGCTAGTAGGGTTTATTTCAAGTCCTTGTACCAATGTTTGCATTAGTAGCTTTAATTCGTTGTTACTTATCATTTCTAGAAGTTTCATGAAGTTCTGGGTAAAGGCTTGAGACATAGCCCTAAAAAGGTGGCACATAATCCAAGGTCACTGACTAAAAATTGCCTGAAAAAGGTCATAATCACATGCATGCCTTGTTGTGGGAGTGATTGCAGGGTCTCAGTTGCATGCATGGCTTTTCATGGGAGAAACTCGGGGTCTACCTCAAGAAAATGAAAAGTTGTGTGAGGTGTTGGGCACTTAGAAGGGTTGGTTGTCTCCAAAACATTTTGTAGCTGCTTAGAAAAGTCAGATTGGTTTTGTTTTGTCAGTTTCACTTTCATAAATATACATAGTGAATTTAATCACATCATAGTAACTCTTCGTTGCATGTTTACCCCAGTGGATCGGTTAGCTTGGGTAAATGTGGGAGGTTAAAGGTGCACATGTCTTAGGTTAATGAAAAATCACTTTAAATTAATAAAGTAAAAAACCCACTAAAGTGACTTTATAAAAATTAAAGTGTAAAATCAAGGGCGACAAGAATAGGAGGGGTTATCTTTCACCTCAATAAAGAAAGGGGGACTCAACAAGCAACCAGGCAAAGTATTTAGCATTATGGCAAGGATTAGAATTGGCTCTAATCAAAGAAATTCATCATTTGATGGACTTCAACGACCCATTCATTATAGTAAACTAAGTGAGAAAAGTAGAAGGTATCCCTGATCAAACCTTGATTCTAATTCTGCATCGAATCAAGCTAATTTTGACACATTTTGAGAAAGTAGAGATATATCATATAAATAAAAATCTTAATACAGTGGCAGACTCTTTAGCCAATCAAGGAGTCTTCCTAGAACAAAGGGTAATGAAAGTGAAAAATGAGGAATATTTAATTGATCAAACTTATACACTAAAAAGTGAATATTGAAATCATGGTATTGAGGAATCAAACATTGATAAATATAGAAAAGGGTAGTGGCATTATTCATTCTGCTCAAACAACGCACTCATCATATTGATATCATCAACATTTATCCTTGTGTATTGGATATAACATCACATCACCAAAGCACGTAACGCTTATCCACTCAAATGGTGGATGCCATTCATGGTTGGAGGTTAGACATGTGGATATCTAATTGTCGACATCAGAAGGAAATATGAATAGGAACGTTAATATATACTCCAATTGAGACATTAGTAATAATCATGTGCACCAAGATGTTAATCCACTCAGTACCATAAAATTCCCTTCACATGATGGAGTTGGATCTACTAGTCCAATCACCATATTCAGAATCATGCAGTAATAAAGGAGTAGTCAAAGGGCATAATTGGAGGTGGATGGGTTCGATAAAAAATAAATATTTAATTTGTGTCATGGTGGAATCAACATTAGAGAATTGCATGCAACTCATTCAAAGTAGAGGGAAATATTTGTGTCAGGTGCTTACCATGGCTAATAGTGGTAACAATGGTGAGAGAAAAATCACATTGTAGCAATAGGAGGGTGCATTTGACTACGTTGCATCACCTTCCATTAGACTGTGCGGACATTATTAGCTCAAAAAAATGTGCACACCATGGTTTGATGTCACATAAATTGGGGCCCTTGGAAACTAGGTTGGAGGAGATTCAATTGGTAGTAGATATGTTGACAGCATGAATGCATGAGCTGATATACGCAACATAAGACTAGGGGATGGTGGAACATGTCAATGAGCTGGAAGGAATGGTGCAAAGGTAGAACAACCTTGACATGTAGAGTGGAAATGGAGACAACATGAGAATCCGAATGGAGCATACTTCACCCTTGAAACATGAGAATTAAAAGGAGGAATACCAGGTTACTTATAAAACATAGAATATGTAACAAGGCCCATGTATAAAAAAGCCTAAAATGCTTTGCAAGTTTATAGATATCATTATAATTTTTTGGAAGATAGAAGAAGAATTAAATGTTCAATATGTACCAGATTCTGGCTTGCAAAACAACTTAATGAAAATATACCCATTCTTTAGGAAAGAAGGTAGAAAGGTGGCAAAAGTGGTGAGTAAGTTATAAAAGGGGGAAATAAAGAGTCTCTCCACATTCTAGCCTATGATTACTTGTGATATTCCTATATTCTTATTAACTTTATTTATGTTCTTATTTTATCTTCTTTCAATCAAGCAATCATCAAATCAAAACATGAATATCAATGACACTGAATACAGGAACTCAATTACAGAAAAAACCTTATGAAGGGGAAAACCCAATCAAACTATTCCACTAGTATATTCAAATCAAACTAAGACAATCCAAGACCTTGAACCTAGACAAGGAACCTCCTTTGATCCACCAAGTTAACCTCCAAGATGTTTTTCCAAACTTCAAAAGTTAATTGCAACAATACTGCATCAAAGACAAAATTTTGGCCCTACTGCTTCTGAATTTCAACCTAGCTTCAAGTCTACAATTTCAGGCCTTGTCAAGCTTCATATTTTCATACGTCTGAGTCAAAAGAGAAAGAAATTAGGGTCCTTGCTTCTTCACTTGAGGTTTCTTCTTTTTTTGTCTGCCTTGCTCCTTCTTTCTATTTAGCACTTCTTTTTTTCCTCCTGTAACTACAGATTGAATTGCTCGGTTGGTGCACCAAAATAGGTCGATTAGTTCCCAATATATAGTGGTTTGAGTCTCTTAATTATCTTGACTTGTCTTCTTTGAGGCCGAGTTGGTGGAGGAGGCCTATTTGACTCAATTTACATCATAATATTTTCTTAATATAAAAATCTCAAGGAGCATCTATTGGATGATAAAAAGGATTAGGACTCATGACATAAACCATAGAAGCCTATAATGGAGGATTTGACCTAAATATAAAATAATAAGAACATGAAACCCATGCTAATAAATAATTTTCTTATATAGTAAAATGTTTTTCCTTTCTTTTGAAAAATACATTACACCATGACTCCAATAAAATTATGAAGACATACACTAGTTACATTAAGAGAATTTTGAGGTATAAAATGGGCCTCCTAATGAAATTATAAAATAATAGTGGAAATAATAAAATAATATTAGATTACATCATCAAATTGTAGAGGGAAAAAAGGAAAAAACTATCTTTTCAAAGCGTATTTTCAACTTATCTCCCTACGGGTTTACTAAAATTTCGAGAGGAAACACTCATTGGATGTAGAATTTGATTCCTCATCCAAGGAGTACACATGTTACATACTTTTGATAGACCCTACTACACGAAAAATAATAAATACTTGAAAATGTAATTGCAATCACGTTTTTTGATGTATTTCTAAATTTTCATGTAGTAGGTCCATAAAAAGTATGAAACATGTGTACTCCTTGGATGAGGAATTAAATTTTGCATCCAACGAGTACTCCTACTCAAAACTTGAGTGAAACTTTAGGGAGATAATTTCAAAATACATTGAAAAAGTAGTTTTATTATTTTATTATTTTTTAATCTTTTTACTTTTTTACTCCAAAAATGGTGAATCATCCCCCATGGTTGACATCATCATCTTGAATCCTGTTGGTTCTTATAAAGTTTATTTTGGTTGTACATTTTTCTTAGGAGACCTATTTTAGACCTCAAATTTCCCCTAATACTTTTTTCAACACTCCTTATTAACAAGGAAGTTATTCATAATTATACATATATAAAAAGGTACTTGAATAATATAAAAAATATATGGCGTATGAAGAGTCACAACACATGCAATGCTACATATTAGATACTTGACAAAGGTATATAACAGGGTGGGACTAAGGTGTGTTCCATGCTTCAACCACTATAGGTACCATCAATCTTTGGCTCTAACACCAAGCCAAGGATATAGGTATCATATCCAAGGTCGGATCTCCAAAACACCAATGATACGGTCCCCACTTCGGGATCTAGAAATCATCACATAGGTCGGCCATATTTCCTCCCACGACGTCAGGAACTCAGCCCCACATGCTTCAACTCTCCCTATAAACTAAATAAAATATATCCTCAAGTCCAAGCATGTTTTTAATATTTGAACTTCTTACAGAGAGATCCTGCACAGAAACAACCCCAATTGTAATAAACTCTTTATATATATATATATATATATATAGATAGATAGATAGATAGATAGATAGATAGATAGATAGATAGATAGATAGCACAAACCTTCAGGTTCCTCCATCATTCTGATGTTGCTTAGATCATCATCATATTATCCAAATCCATCTTCATTGAAAAGTTTCTTCTTTAACTTCTACATCAACACCAAACTTATCCTTATCATTTCTTCCAAAAACATCCCTCTTTTCCACAACTTTGAAAGCAACCATCTTGTAGTGCTTTAGCCATTCTCTGATCTTTATTATTTCTTTTATTTGACACAATATGCCATCCCTCCTTGTATTTGATCTTACCTTTCAATTCGACGGTTGTTGGTTCCCCTGGTCAACAAAACTAATTGGTGATCCTCCACCATTGATCAAAGCACATTTGATCCAATGGTTAACAATGTTATCGGGCGAGAATCTTGTGAAATGTTTACCCACCTGATAAAGTGGTTTTCTCTCTCTAGCGAGTGCTACATGTCAGTCGATTAATGGAATCGCTTAGAATTTCTAAAGACAGCTTACCACTTTTTCTCCACTCGACAACCAGCTACGTTGAATAAACCACTTTTCCTCCTTGACTAATGCATGAGCTTATTGGCGCATGACTACTGTGAGAACTATTAGATCTATAGGTTGGATGGTTATGGACTCCTTTGGTTAACATGATTTTGTCATGTTTTTATGTTCTATGTTCTGTCAAACTTAACACTTTCGCTACATTTGACTTGTCTCACACTTTTTCTCCAGTGTTTTTAGAACATAACCTACTATTTCAAAATTTGGAAACACAAGATTTATCATATAATATAGACTTGACACATTCTAATTCAAAATCCAAATTGGAAATAAATAGAACTCAGAGATATTTCGGAGGGAAGCAACACCTCCAGGATTGACCAATTATATGCAAAAATACATAGAGATCTAATTTCTATAACTTAATATTATACAACCAAGTCAAGCCAAATCAGGAAAAATCCCTTTATAATCATTTAGAACTTAGATAAATACCATTTCATTCTAACAATCAGATCCTTAATCCATGGATTGAATCTGTCTAATCTTAAACAATACCTAATTTGGTTGATATTCTCCTTGAGATTCTCAACTGAATCTAAAAGCTTGAATTAATTATAAAATCACTCAATCCCTGAATCCTAGCTCAAATCCTCTCTAAAAAACTTTGTAAATTGATAGCTAAAGGATCCCACTCCTTTGCTTATAAACTTTTTTTATATTTTTGGAATAAATTCGAAGCCTTTTGTCTTCAAGCCTCATTCTCCTACATTAGACTCTTGAGGAAAAAATTCTTCATGTGCTCCTATCCATGAGCTCTTCTACATAATTTCCCAACTTCTGTAGTATGAAATCTATCATCTAAGTGGCTTCAAAAATTGGTTGATCATTCCATTTGACCAAATACTAAACATACTCTTGTCCTCTTGTCTTCTTCAACAATTTCTTATCTAAAATCCTCTCTGGCTTTAATTATTTTGCTATAGGTAACTATTTTACCCAATAAATCACTTGTTCTTCTTGATCCTCTGTTGTGTCATCTGCATTTTCACTTTCATACCTATACAAATTAGCAACATTGAAAATTGAAGATATTTCAGTATCAGGGGGTAATTCAATTTCGTATGCATTTGCAGAAAATTTCCTCAAGACTCTGCATGGTCCAATTTTCTTAAAATTTAAGTTGTTATACTCCCTTTTTGGAAATCTTTCCTTCCTAGGTTGTGCTAAAACTAAATCTCTAGCTTCAAAATTAACTTCTCTTTTCTTCAAATCTACTATGCTCTTGTATTTATGTTGTTGCCCTGTAATTGTTGTTTTACCGGTTCATGTATTGCTTGAGCTTCTATAGCAAAATCTTCTCCTTTAGCACTTCTCATTTCAACTTTTCCCAAGTCTCTACCTAATTTGGTTGATATTCTCCTTGAGAATCTCAACTGAATCTCCTACTTTGTTTTATTGACCAGTTATATGTTTCAACACAAAATTAAAACTTTGAAGGTATTCTACCAATTTTGCATGCTTCTGGTTAAGCTTTGGTTGTTGCATAATGTACTATAATGCATGGTTATTTGAATATAGTATGAACTCCTTGGATGAACTCAAAGATTGCACCTACATAAAACTTCTTTCCATAAGAAGAATATTTCTTCTTTGACTCATTCAGCGTTTCACTAAAATAAGCTACATGCCTATCCTCTTGACTCAAAACAACTCCAATGGCTTCTCCACTAGCATCACACTTCACTTGAAAAGGTTTATTAAAATTAGGCAAAATCAAAATAGGTTTTTCAGTAATCTCTCTCTTCAACAGTTGGAAGTTATTTTCTTCTTCAGCAGTCCATTTAAATGGTTGTCTGTCCTTCTTTATTATGTCAATAAGTGAAGCATTAATCTTACTAAAATTCCATATGAATTTCCGGTAAAAAATAGCAAGACTGTGGAAACATATTACCTCAAAGACACTTCTTGGTGAAGGCCACTCTAGAATTGGCTTTATCTTATCATGATCCATCTTTATTCCTTCAACAGATATAACAAAGCCCAAATATACCAACTCCTCCTTCATGAATGAACATTTATTTAAATTTAACAGTAACTTCTCTTGTTGTAGTTTCTGTAAGACATAATTCAGATGTCTCATATGCTCCTCCTTAGATCTACTATAAACTAATATATCATCCAGATATACGATTACAAATTTTGCAATAAATTCTCTCAAAAAATCATTCATGAGCCTCATAAATGTACTAGGGGCATTTGACAATCCAAAAGGCATTACCATCCATTCATACAATCCTTCATTGGTTTTAAAAGTAGTTTTCCACTCATCTCCCTCTCTATTTCTGATTTGATGATAACCAGCTTTAATTCTAACTTTGTAAAATATCTAGCTCCACTCAAACAATCCATCAAATCTTTGATTGTAGGTAAAGGAAATATGTACCTGATTATTATCTTATTGATTTCTCTTGAATTAGTGTACATTCTCCATCCTCCATCTTTGTTTGTGCTCAACACTGTTGGCACTACACAAGGACTTAAACTCTCTCTAATCAGTGCCTTGTCTAATAGTTCCTGAACCTGTTTCTTGATCTCTTCATTCTCTGTGCGAGCCATCCTGTAAGCTAATTTAGTAGGTAGATTTGCTCTTGGAATCAAATATATGTGATGACTGATTTTTCTAATGGGTGGTAACTCATCAGGAAAATCATCTACAATGATATCACAATAACTATTCAACATCTCTTGAATTTCCATTGGTAAATCAAAAACTTTTGTGGAAGTAATTATCACCTTGGGTTTGCAAACTAATGCAAAAATTACCTCATCTTCTTCCATCTGTTGTAAGTACTCCTTTCCACTTAGCAAAAGGGTCTTTGGATCAGGTTTCTTTGATGTACCCTCTTCTTCTATTCGTAGAAATTTATGATTGATACCATCTTTGTTAAATTTGTATGTGTTCTTCTTTCCATCATGCATAGCTCCTCCGTCACACTGCCAAGGTCTAGCCAACAATATGTGACATACATCCATAGGCATCAGATCGCATAAAATTTTGTCTTTGTATTTTCCCAACTGCAACTCCACTTCAAATTATTCATTCACTACCAACTGATATCCCTTTTGAAGCCATGACACCTTGTAAGGTGTTGAATGTTTCTTTGTTTTCACCTTCAACTTCTCCACCACTTCTATGGAGACCAAATTATATGTACTACTACTGTCTATTATCATCTGACAACACTTCCCTTGAACCTTACATGCAATCCTAAACATGGTTTTTCTCTGTGCTAGTTCAACAATTTCCTTATTTGGTTTTAACAAAAAAAAAATGACTACCAAAGATTCCATTTTCTCTAGTACATTCTCTTCGTTGATTACCTTTGTTGCTTCCTCTTCAGTTTTTGCAACAGTTACATTCCTCTGATTCATTCCTATATTTTCTGGGCACTCATAAGCTTTGTGTCCCAACTTGTTACATCTGTAACATCTGATTTCTCTTCCTCTACCTCTGCCTCCTCTTCCTCTCGAAAAACTCCCTCTTCCACTTGCATCACCTCCTGTGGTTGCATGCTGACTTGAGCTACTGTTGGCTCCATATCTAGGTGTTGTATACCTTCCTCTACCACCTTCACTTCCTCTTCCTCGGAAAGTACCTCTATTTATGACAAACTGCTTCCTTATGAGTTTTTCTTTAGCCTTCAATACCATCTCATAAGCCTCTTCTACTATTTTAGGAGACAGTACACTTATCTCATCTTGGATCTCCATTCTAAGACCATTCACTTATCTTGAAACCTTTTCATCTGTATCTTGGATTTGTCCTACTCTTATACTCACTTTATAGAATTCCTCTGCATATTCCTTCACTGTCATAGACCTCTATGTAAGATTCTACATCTATCTAAATAATGTTTGCTAATAGTCACTTGGAAAAAACTTACTTTTCAGTTTTTCCACCATCCTATTCCAATTCTTAATTGGTTGTTTTCCAAGTCTTCTTCTTTCTACCTACACTCCATCCCACCAAAGTGCTGCATGTCCCTTTAGTTTTTTTACTACAAATTTCACCTTCTTTCCTTCCCTTTTTTCTTCATAATCGAAGAGTTTCTCCATGTCATTTATGTAGTCTATCAATTCCTCAGGACTTAAGCTTCCTATGTAGACTAAAACTTCAAGTCTACGCTTGGATGTGGATCTCAATACTGACTTAAAGAATCTCATTTCAGGAGTTACATCTACAGGTTCTTCTTCTTCAGATTTAGCTTCAAGTTCACCAACATCTCCAGCATCTGCATCTCTTCCCATTTCCATTGCTTCCAATCTAGCTTGCATTTGTTGCATAGCTTCCAACACTTCAACATTTGCAATTGGTCTTCCTCTTCTTTGACCACCACCTCTTTCTCCAACTCTGGAAGCCACATTGGATTTCCTTTTCTAATCCTTGAGATCCTATTCAGTGTTAGTAGGCTGCTCTGATACCACAAATGGTGGCCTAGGTGCAGGTGTAATGGACAATCGTTCAAATCCAATAACGATTTCTGCAAGTTCAGGTGGAACTTGTTCTTGGTTTTCCTTTGGAGTATCAGTAATCTACCTCTAAACATGGCTATTCTGCTAAATTAGCAGAACTGTATTTATTTTATTTGAAATATGATAACCTTTGAATTTCCACGTAATTAAAAAGAAGTTTAAATTTTGGTTAATTCCTTATCACGTTCGCCTTTCCCACAAATATTATCGCGCTAACTCTCCACCATTTCCGTGATCCTCCACCATTGATCAAAGCACATTTGATCCAATGGTTAACAATGATACCGAACAAGAATATTGTGAAATGTTTGCCCACCCGATAAAGTGGTTTTCTCTCTCCATTGAGTGCTACATGTCGATCAATTAATGGACTCGCTTAGAATTTCTAAAGACAACTTACCACTTTTTCTCCACTCGGTAACCAGCTATGCTGAATAAACCGCTTTTCTTCCTTGACTAACACACGAGCTTATTGGTGCACGATGACCGTTAGATCTATTGGATCTGTAGGTCAGATGGTTCTGGACTCCTTTGGTTAACACGATTTTTTCATGTTTTTTTGTTATCTATTATGTAAAACTTAAAACTTCCACTACATTTGACTTGTCCCACACTTGTTCTCCAGTATTTTTAGAACATAACCTATTATTTCAAAATGCGGAAACACAAGATTTATCATATAATACAGACTTTACACACTCTAATTCAAAATCCAAACTAGAAATCAAATAAACTCAGAGATATTTTAAGGGATGCAACACCTCTAGGATTGACCAATTATACGCAAAAATTCATAGAGATACAATTTTTGTAACTTAATCTTATACATCCAAGTCAAGCCAAATCAGTCAAAATCCCTTTACAATCATTTAGAGCTTACATAAATACCATTTCATTCTAACAATCAGATCCTTAATCCATGGATCAAATCTGTCTAATCTTAGATAGTACCTAATTTTTTTCATATTATCCTCGAGAACCTCAACTGAATCTAAATAGCTTGAATTAATTATAAAATCACTCAACCCCTAAATCCTAGCTCAAATCCTATCTAGAAAACTTTGTAAATTGACAGCTAAAGGATCCCACTCCTTTGCTTGTAAACTTTTTTTGTATTTTTGGAATAATTTCGAAGCATTTTGTCTTCAAGCGTCATGCTCTTGCATCATTTTTCCTTGAATTTTGATTCATAATTCTTGTGTATTCCTGCAAGCTTTTCCTACAAAAAAAAATTCAAAGAAAGGATTATAAGTGTATAATACAAGCAAATCCATATGTATGGAGAAAATTATACATGAAAGAGTAAATAAAGAAGAGGATACTTATCTTTGGTAAAATGGTGGAAGCTCCCTCTTAATTTGCATTTATTCAATATTTCTAAGGGATACCTACTTATCAAAACATTTCGATAATTTATAACAAGAATTATTAGGTCTATGAAGTCTAAAAATCAAGACACAAAGGAAAAATTTACAAAACTTTAAAACAATAGTCTATGTTGTAAGTAGAACGATATGCAAGAGAAAGACTTCAGATTCTTGAGCCTTATTCTTCTTGGGTGGAGCTTCATTAGCAATTGTTGCATGTTCTCGTTCTCTCTTCTTCTTCCTTGGATTATTAGGAAAATGGCTATTGTAGTGTCCCATCTTATCACAATTTAAAAATTCAATTTTGGTGATATGTCTACCTTCTTCTTTGGTCCTTTCAATTTCTTATGTCCTCCCTTTTTCTTGTAGAGGGAAAAATATGCATTGGAGGTGTTTCTCTCTTCATCTTCCTTCTTGTCACTTACTAATGAGATGCAAGATTCTTCTTGACTGCATGCATTCCACATTTCTCCAAAGGATGGTGTTACTTCCTAACTAATAGTACCTGATGCAAAGGAGCTCCATGATTTTGGTATTCCTAGTAGTGCAACAATCACAAGTTATTTATCTAGTATGACTTCATCAATGGCTTGGAGCTCATTTCTTATTCAGTAGATCCTTACAAAATAAGAAGGTATAGTGTAATATTTTTCCATATTTATTGTTCTTAGTTCATTCTTGGGACTAGATACATGACCAATGTTTTTTATGGTGAATCATTTGGAGAGGGATTCATACATCCCTAGTGTAGTGTTTATATTGGATATGTTTGGGATTAGGTTGTCCTTCCCTCCATATACAATTAGATTCATGGCCAAGATGTTTGTTTCCCTGTACTTTTCCTTTCATGCATCATCTTTTAGTTCCCTAACTTTTCCTAGTACACAATCCAATAATTTGTGCTTTGCAAATGCAAAAGTGATGAAAAGGGGGAGATGTCTTAGGTTAATGAAAAAACAGTTTTAAGTTATAAAGTGGAAAAACCACTAAAGTGACTTTATAAAAATAAAATGGTAAAAGCAAGGGCAGCAAGAGTAGGAAGGATTATCTTTCACCTTCATGGTGAAAGGGGGACTCAACAAACACCCAGGCTAAGTATTTAACATTGTGGAAAGGATTAGAATTGGCTCTGATCAACGGAATCGTCATATGATGGTCTTTGATGACTCATTCATTATAGTCAAACAATTGAGAAAAGTAGAAGGTAGCCATGATTAAACATCGATTCTAATGTTGCATCAAATCAAGCTCCCTTAGACCAATTTTGAGAAGGTATAGATATATCATATAAAGAAAAATATTAATACAGTGGCAGACACTTTAACCAATTAAGGAGTCCTCATAGAACAAGGGGTAGTGAAAGTGACAAATGAGGAATATTCAATTGATCAAACTTATACCACAAAAGGTGAATATCAAAATCACAGTATTGAGGAATCAAGCACTAGTAAATATAGAAAAGGGTAGTGGCATCATTCATTTCGTTGAGACAGTGCACTCACCATATTGGTAACACCAATGTTTATCCTTGTGTAGTGGATACAACATCACATCACCAAAGGATGCAAACGCTCATCCACTCAAATGGTGGATGTCATGCAAGGTTAGAGGTTAGACAGGTGGATATCTAATTGTTAGTGTAACAGTCCTCATGAAAAATCCATGTAATAAAAGATAATAAAGGAAAAAATAATAACCACAGTTTATGGGACACTTATTCCAAGTTGAATGTTGGGCAAGACATCCTAGTGTGGGCATTAATTGAGTTTATTATGGCTAAGGAAATTGGAAAAGGAAATGGATAAGGCTTTGGAAAGGAAAAATGGAAATTTTGGCACATTTATTTACGAAAATAATGGAAATTAGGAGAAAAGGAAGGTGAAAGGTCACAGGTTTCATGCGAGGAGGAAAATGAAGGAAAATAATGGAAAATGAAGAAAATAGATGCCTAATTGATAAAAACACCTCTAAGGATCAGTTGGTACCTTTTATTAGTTCAATTTTCGAGCTCTCTCATTATTCTCTCTCTCTCTCTCACTCTTGGGCACTTAGAGTTTTCATGGAGCACTTTGGCATTGGATCAAGAAAGGAAAAGAAGGCAAGAGGAAGGAAGGAGCAAGCAAGGAAGGGAAAGATCAAGCAACTACAGTAGGATACTTTGTAGGTATCAATTTGGATGTGTGTTTTCCTTGCTATATTTGGCATGCATGGTATTTCATCTGGTTCATTTTTGTTATGGCATGGGTTTTTCTAGGTGTGACAATGTTTTCGGCCTAGCCTACCCATTTCTGGATAACCATGGTGTGAAGTGGTTATCTTGTTTTTGTTGAGATGGATTTCTAGATGGATTCGAAGCTGAGTGAGGTGGATCTTTGAATAATAGAACACATGGCCTAGTAACCCTTGAACCAAATTGTGGGCTGCAGTAAAGCTGAATCTTTTGTTGCCTCGGTGGGCCTAGGAATTATCGATCGGTGAATGGGGGTATATACAGTAAAGAATAGAGGTGGTTGCATTTTATTAGGCCTAGAAACCTTTGCTAGTGCATGGCAGTATATACGGTAAAGCCTAGAGGGTGGACTCTCGATTTAGGGCCTAGTGATCCCGGGATAAGATTTTGGATTATGAAAAGGTTGAGAGATTAGGAGACAAGAAAATTCCTCACGATGTAGGGGGAGAAATTTGATGGAATCCATGTTTCTTTTTTCCTAATGATCTAGTAGAGATCATGGTAAAGTTTTTTATTACATGTTTATTGTTTTGGCTTAGTGATCTAGTGTGGATTACTATAAAGCCTAGTTTCCATTGATGAGGGTGAGGTGGTTTAACCTTGGAATTCCCTGGTTGGTTCTTTTGGTTTGAGTCCCACATTCATGCTTGGAAGATGGTATGAGGGTGAATGACTAAAGAGAAAATTGGCTCAACCATTCTATGGTTGAGTGGAACATGTTAGTCCCATCACAGGCTGGTTTTGTATTGATTAATAAGAGTTTATTTCCTTGATATCTTATGTGTAAATGTAATGGTTTGTATGTGGATTCTATGGTTGGTGTGTCCTTGATATTTATGTTGCTATTATGTTGGTTATAAGCATGTTTTATGACAATGATAATGTATAACTCTCCTCATGTTTTGATTTGTAAATGAATGAACAATGTATCTATGACCTAATGGATGATAACACAACTAATGATGTAAGGGAACAATGCTTCTTTGCGATTCTCAGATAAGTATAAGACCACTATGCTCAGATATGTTGTTTAAACTTGTAGATTACATATTTGTGACATGTTTGATGGAATTCATGTCATGGCTAGTAGGGGTCTAGTCTAGACCTTGTCCTTTTTGCTTCAAATGTATCATTGTTATGTTGTGTAAATTCATTTCCAAACGTTTCATTAAGTTATGGGCAATGAGCTGGGCTCTGGGCCTAAAAAGTGGGTTAAATCCTAGAGACTCACGCATATCACTAAGTAGAAAATTCACTAGAGGCATGCATACCCATGTTGTGGGAGCATCTAGAGCCTCCTAAATGCATGCTTGTCCATATCAAGGGAGTCTCCAGAGTTTTAATGGACCAAAACTTCAATTGGTCTCAGGGGCTGGTCACCTGAGTGGTTGGGATGGCTCCTCAGAGTTTTGTTGCTGATGTGGAAAGTATATAAGGTGTGTTTCCATTGATTCCACTTCCTTAAGGTCACCTAGGAGGTTAAATCCCATTATAGTGGCCTCTCATCGCATATTTACCATAGTTCATTGGTTACTTGGGTACATATGGGATGAGGGTGTTATAGAGTGGTATCAAAGCATACTTCACCCCTCGGGCTAGATTGGTGGTGCGTTGGTCATGGATCCATGTTAGTTGCACATATGTTAATCATCCTTGTGGTCTATATGTTTGTTTTATGTGCATGGTGTTGGTCATGGTTGTAGTGGTGTTGCCATATGAAGGAGGATGTTGTTTTTGTGATGTGTGTCGTCATGAGTGTATGATTCGTTATGCATTTCTATGTGTATCAGCGCTTACATGTTGTCAAATGTGCATTGGTATGGTTGTTTTTGTCAAGCATAAGGTCATGGTATGTGTAGTTGATGTGGTCATGCATTGATGACTGGACTCTAGATAGAATGATGGTTATATGGATATGTGCATATATATGTTGTTGTGATTATGTTATTGTTGATCTTGCAGAAGAGATATCCTCCCCGAATTTTTCTAAGGTGCATTGGTTTATTGTGATTTGGTTTAGTAGACATAATATGCCTTACAGGAAAGAGATCATAAATCACTAGCAAGATGGTAGACTACAAAGATTCTCCCCATGAATTGGATGAGGAGTGTTGTGTTGGGCACTCTTCTAACTTAGCAGACACATTGAGATGCTTGAAGGAAGAAATAAGCAGTTGTAAGGTAGATAATTACAACATCATGGAGGCAAAGAGAAATAAGCAGAGGCTAATGCAATACTCCTTCAGAGTTTGTCAGGATTGCAATGGCAGTGGCCACTTCAAATCAGCCATCGACAGGAGGAAAGAACTAATGGGGCAGATTGTTGGATACTTTGGATGAGATAGGTGATGGATACAGGCATTATTCTAGTTCTAGTTGTCACAAGCATCATGATCGTCATCGTTATCATCCTTACAGGAGGAGTGATCAGGGATACTTTCCAGATGATTTTAAGAAAGGAAATCCACCTACTTTTGATGGAGAATTGAAGAAACTAGAAGATCTAGAGGCTTTGATACTTGGGATGAACAAGTTCTTTGAGTTGCATGAGTACACAGAAAACATGAAGGCCATAATTGCTATCTTCAGCCTGAAAGGTAAATCATATATCTCGTGGGCAGATGCGAAGTAGGTTAGAGACATCAAGATGGAGAACTTGAGTTGGCATGAGTTCAAGAAGATTTTTAGAAAGAAGTACTTTTCAGAAAGTTATTATGATAGTAAGGCCAAAGAATTATATGAGCTAAAGATGGGATCAATGACATATGAAGAGTACGTGACTAAGTTCCTGGAGCTATTGAGGTATTTACTATATCTTAAACATGACAAGGCTAAAGTCTAGTGTTTTGTTAGTGGTTTGCCATTATAATTTAGATATGAATTGAGTATGATGAGCCTCGATCGCTTGAGGAAATTAGCGGGAAATTGAAGAATTTCTATGAACATTGAAAGTGTAATAATTAATCTCAGCAAGGATGGAAAGGTAAGGATAAGGATAAAGGTAAGGGTAAATGGAAACCAAAAATAAAAAGGCCTCAGAATGTACAAGAGAAAGAAAATATGGCACCACAAAAGAATTTTAATGCAGCTAGACACAGACATGGATCATAGTAGAAGCATAGAGGTGATGGTACTAGATAGTTGGAGTGTTGGACATGCAGTAAGGAACATCTTAAGAGAGATTGTCCATAGAATCAGGGTGGTATGCCTTAGATATATATTTCACATGAGGCACATACTATTGGGGTTCTGGGTCAGAGCGCTCCTCATATCTATGCAACATTGGATAACAAACAGGAAGACCATTAGGCATCTATCATTGAGATGGACGGTAAGATTTGTGATCAAGTTGTTTCTATTTTGATTGACCCTAGATCTAATTATAATGATGTTAATATTGACTTCGTGGATAAGTGTGGTTTTAACCAAAAAGTGCATGCAAAATCTTGGTTAGTGCAACTCGGTACAGGTACAAAGAAGTGGGTTCATCATTGGGTAAGAACTTGTACATTTTATTTGAATGGTATGCATACCGCAACACATTTGAATGTATTACCATTGGGATCATACAATATGTTGTTGGGAATGTATTGGTTGTAACTTCATAGGACCAAGGTGGATTGTTATGGCAAACTAATTGAGTTATTGAATGACAATGGGGAACCAAGAGTCTTGTAGGGGAAGAAGAAAGCCACATAAGTTAGGATGGTGATATCTATGCAGGAAAAATGCAGTCACAAGAAAGGGTGTGCACTATTTGTAGTGCATATTTCTAGTGACAAAGGTAAGGAAGTTAAGAATCCATATTTTTTGAAAAGGTACCTAGTTCTACAACAGTTTCAATATGTGTTTGTTGCAGAGATTTCAAAGTTTCCACCTCACAGGGAAGTATACCTTTCTATTGAGTTTGTACGAGGGGAAACATCAGCATCAAAAGCACCTTATAGGATGAGAACATCTAAGTTGGAAGAGTTAAAGTTGTGGCTGAAAGAGATGCTTGACAAGGGATACATTAGGCCAAGTGTATCACCTTGGGGTGCACCGATATTGTTTGTGAAGAAGAAGGATGGTACTCTCAAATTATGCATTGATTATAGGAAGTTGAACAAAGTGACCATCAAGAACAAGTATTAGTTGTCAAGGATCAATGACTTGCTCGATAATTTGAAGGGAGGAGAAGTGTTCTCAAATATTAATCTAATATTTGGATATCATCAGGTACGCATTAAAGGGGAGGACTTTTACAAGACATCGTTTTGGACCAAGTATGGGCATTATGAGTTTGTTGTAGTTCCATTTGGTTTGACTAATGCTCCAACTATATTTATGTGTTTGATGAATATTGTGTTGTGTCGCTATTTGGATAAGTTTTTTATTGTGTTCATTGATGACATATTGGTATATTCTAAAAATGAGGAAGAGCATGTCGAGTATTCAAAAGTATTGTTGAGATTGTTGAGAGAGAATCAGTTGTATGGTAAGCTTAGCAACTAAAATTTATTTCAAAATGAGGTACATTACTTGTTACATGTTGTCTCCAAGGAGGGAATAGCAATGGATCCCGAAAGGGTAAGAGGTATTATGGAGTGGGTAGCTCCTAGAAATGTAGATGAGGTGAGATCCTTCATGGCATTGGTAGGTTATTACAAGAGGTTCATTAGGAACTTCTCACAGATTGTTTATCCTATTACATCATCACAGAGGAAAGGTAATAAGTTTGAATGGATAGAGGAGTGTGAGGCTAGTTTTGAGAAGATTAAGAAATTGTTGACACATGCACTAGTGTTAAAGATCGTTGATCTGGACAAAGAATTTGTAGTATGCACAAATGTTTGAAAGATAGGACTTGGTGGAGTCCTTATGTAGCAAGGACCAGTAATGTGGTATGAGTCACAAAAACTAAATGAGAATGAGAAAAACTATCTAACACATGATCTTGAGCCAGCAATGATCATTCGTGCATCGAATATGTGGAGGTATTATCTTCTCAGCAGGAGGTTTGAACTGATGAGTGATGAAAAATGCTCCAAGTTTGACTTCAAGATCAGGTACATCAAGGGAAAAAGGAACATGGTAGAATATGCTCTTAGTAGGCAGATACAGGTGAACCATATATCATATATGTGCTCCTATGGGATAGACTTATGGGATAGGATCTTGCATGGAGGTCAGTAGGATGACAAGTATATGGAGATTATGCACAGGTTGTAGTAGAGTATAGGTACAAATACAGGTAATGGTTCAGGTATAGGTACAGGTAGTGGTATAGGTACAAGTAGTAGTACAAGTTCAGGTGCAGGTGCATGGGATGTGGATTATTTTCTTACAGTAGATGGATTGGTCAGGTTTAGAGACATGATATATGTGCCATACAATAGTGAGATCAAGAAGGTAATCTTGAGGGAGTTTCATGTGAAACCATATTCAGGTTACCCAGGCTATCAGAAGACATTGGACAGAGTGAAGAAGTTTTATTATTGGCCGAATATAATGAAGTATGTAGTAGAGTTTGTGGCTACATGTTTGGATTGTTAGTAGGTGAAGGAAGAATGTGAGATCCCGGGTGGAATTATACAGTCAATTACGATTCCAGAATGGAAATGGGAGGTCATTTCCATGGACTTTATCACAGGTTTACCGAGGATAGTGAGATATAATGATTCCATCATGGTAGTGGTGGACAAGTTGACAAAGGTTTCACACTCATTCCACTGAAGTCTACATTTTCAAATAGCAACGTAGAATAGGTGCTCATCAGAGATGTAGTCAAACTTCATGGTGTTTCGAAGAAGATTGTGTTAGACAAGGATGTGAAGTTCACTTACAAGTTTTAGAAGGAGTTGTTTACAATTTTGGGCACAGAATTAGACTTCAATGCATCTTAGCATCCATAGACAGATGGATAGATAAAGAAGGTCAACATGAAATTGGAGGACATCTTGAGGATGCATGTGATGCATCAACAACCAAAGTGGAAAGAGTATCTTCCACTAGTAATGTTTGCTTACAAAAATGGGTATCAATAATATTTGAAGATGAGTCCTCTTAAGGCATTGCATGTGTGAAGTTGAAATACTCCCATCAATTGGAGTGACCCATTTAATAAGGTTTTTATTGGACCAGACATGTTGGCAAACATGGAGGGGGAAATGTAGGTAATCAAGAAGAATTTGAAAGCAACACAGGATAAGAAAAAGAGCTATGAGTATTGAAATAGGATGCTCAAGGAGTTCCAGGTTTGGGAATAGGTGTAGTTTCCCATCAAATTGAATTGGGTCATGTGCCAAGCTTGCACCCTAATTTTGTGGACCTTTCAGGATCATTGATAGGATTGGGTGAGTAGCCTATCAACTTGCACTACCTATGAAAGTAAAATTCCATGATTTTTTCCATGTGTCATTTCTTAATAAGTATGTTAAATATAGTGATCATGTGATTGACTGGTCGGTATAGCACGTGGAACCAGATGGAGAATTCCAGCTGGAACCTCAGTGTATATTGTAGAAAAGAGTATTCATGCTATAGAATCAAGAAATAGAGTAGGTTAAAGTGTAGTGGAAACACTTTGGGCCCAATGATGCTAAATAGAAGATGGTGGATCAGATGTGGGATATGTATCCTTTATTGTTTGTCACTTGAGGCAAAGTAGTTTTCATATGATGTTTGGTATATGTTTTGGCAAACTTTTGGGTGATGTTTTGATATATGAACATATGCATATGGATGTAAATATTTCCATAAGCTATTCTATAAAGCTCCAATAAGTGGTATGGGTGTCATGTCATTATAGTTGTTATGTTGTTATCTTATCATGCTGGTTTTCTCTTCAGCATGGTGATCATTGTAAATACTGCATCGAGCTATGTTATAAAGCTCCATGGCCTGTATGTTTTCTTTTCAATGGTTTTATTCAGGTATAGGTTTTGTTGAACACCTAGGAAGGTCTTCCCCTAAGGGTGAGGGTTATGTAACAACCTGGTGAAAATTCAATGTAATAAAAGTTAATAAAGGAAAAAATAATAACCAAGGTTGTTGGGAAACTTGTTCCAAGCTGAATGTTGGGCAAGACATCCTAGTGTGAGTGTTCATTGGTTTATTATGGCTAAAAAAATCAGCAAAGGAAATGGCTAAGCCTTTAGCAAGGAAAAGTGACATTTTTGGCACATTTATTTATGAAAATAATGGAAATTAGGAGAAAAGGAAGGTGGAAGGTCACAGGTTGCATGTGAGGAGGAAAATTAAGAAAATAGAGATCTAATTGATAAAAAGGCTTCTAAGGATCAGTTAGTACCTTTTTTTAGTTTAGTTTTGGAGCTATCTCATTATTCTCTCTCTCTCTCTCTCTCTCTCTCTCTCTCTCTCTCTCTCTCACTCTTGGACACTTAGAGTTTTCTTGGAGCACTTTGGCATTAGATCAAGAAAGGCAAAGAAGGCAAGAGGAAGGAAGGAGCAACCAAGGAAGAGCAAGATCAAGAAGCTACAACAGAATTATTTGCAGGCATTGATTTGCATGTGTGTTTTCCTTGCTATATTTTTCATGCATGGTATTACATGTAGTTCTTTGATGTTATGGTATGGGTTTTTCTAGGTGTGACAGTGTTTTTAGCCTAGCCTTGTTATTTTTTGATAGCCTGATCTGAATAGAAAATGGTGTCAACCCATGGTATTCATCCACCCATGTTATTCGTCTCGCCATTGAATTTACCCATGGCATTGTAAGTGACATCCACCCATGGTATTAATTCACCTATTGTATTTTCCCATGGTATTGTGACATCCACCCATGGTATTAATTCACCCATGGAATTGACCTATGGTATTGTGACATCCACCCATGGTATTCATTTACCCATCGAATTGATCCGCGGTATTGTAACTGAAAAAGACTATAACTAACAAGTCACATTTTATGAAAGGAAAGTTTTTCCGCTACAGTGTAGCTTTTATAGTTATTCTCCATTTTCATAAAAAATTCTTTGTCATTTTATTTGTTGTGTGTTCTCTCATTTTGTTTCTAGCATTGCAATTTTTCAGATCTTGGGGGCCTCTCTCTAAGATCCGGATCAGTGCCATCAGAGATGGTTATGATTCCATGGGAATGAGGGTTTGATGCATATTTTAGTTTCAAAATTTTCAGAAATATCTAGAAAACTTCATGCATGTGCTACGTCCTCCATAAAGCATTTTCTTGGGCCAAGCAGGAAGAATTTTTCTTTTTCCATTTTTTTGCAAGAATGTTTTTGGGCGTTGAATTTGTAAATTCTGTATGAAATTTTTGGTGAAAATTTTACATAACAAAATAACCCATATGAATTCGTTGCAAAAAAAAAAAAAAAAAAAAAAAAAAAAAAAAAAAAATTGGTCAAATCGGAGTCTAGATGAGGGAGATATCGTTGATTTAAAATCAGCTATGTTATAGAAATGTTTCTAATAGAAATTTGTGGATGCTGGCTCTCCTATACTTTTTTGCAATTTTGGTACATAATTTTAGAAATTTGATTGTAGATATGAACTCCTCTCGGAAAATCACTCAATTTCAAAAAAACAATGGGTTGAATCGGAGTTTGGATGTGGGATATATTGCTGATTTAAAATCAACTATTTTTTCAGAATTTTTGTGACGACACAAACGTTGCAGTGCGAATCAAATATTCTAGAGTGTCCAAATAAGGATTTCCAACACATGGGAAGATGAAAAATGGTCCTTCTATTTCCAAAAATAGGTTATAATAAATATTCTGAGTTATATTGACCGAGTTGTGTCCATTTAAATTCTGGATAAACATTCAGAGTAGGTTCCCTTTGGAGACGTTCCCTTTCACCCTACGTTAGTAGGCACCTGCTTCACATTCATTAGTTTCAGCATAGCAACATTTAGCTTAGGTTCTTTGGAGACGTTCCACAACAACCAACATCATGGTTATGGGTCATCCACAAACCCACACTTCATCAAAGTCTATTTGCTAGGCCGCACACTGCCAGTGTCATAGTTGGTCACAAAAATTAGAGGGTATCTCTATCCTTGTATCTTCGTTCACCATGGTTATAGGTCATCCACAAACCCACACTTCATCGAAGTCTATTTGCTAGGTTGCACTATGTCAGCATCACAGTTGGTCACAAGCATTACATGGTATCTCTATCCTTGGATCTTCATTCATCATGGTTATGGATTAACCACATAAAACCATTCTCTTTAGTGGCTCTTCATATTCAAAAAAGGCCTCGCAAGAGGGAACCTCAGGAAATGGGGACCATTGCTTCTTACGGAGGGAGGAATGATCTGAATAGAAAATGGCGTCAACCCATGATATTCATCCACCCATGGAATTTACCCATGGTATTCATTCACCAATGGTATTTGCCCATGGTATTGTGACATCCCCCCATGGTATTCATTCACCCATGAAATTCACCACTGGTATTGTGACATCCACCTATGGTATTTATTTACCCATGGAATTGACCCATGGTATTGTAAGTGAAAAAGACTATAAGTAACAAGTCACATTTTGTAAAAGGACAGTTTGTCAACCACAATGTAGCTTTTACAGTTATTCTCTATTTTCATAAAAAAATTATTTGTCATTTTATTTACTATGTGTTCTCTCATTTTGTTTCTGGCATTGCAATTTTTCAGATCTTGGGGGACCTCTCCCCAAGATCTAGATCATAGCCATGGTGTGATAGGGTTCTCATGTTTTGGTTGATATGGATTACAAAATGGATTCAAAGCTAAGTGATGAGCATCTCTGAATAATAGAACACATGGCCTCGTAACCCCTAAACTAGACTATGGATTGCAGTGAAATCAGACTTTGTGTTGCCTTAGTGGGCCTAGGACTCCTCGACCGGCGAATGGGGGAATATACGGTAAATCGTAGAGGTGGTTTTTGTTGATTATGCCTAGGAATCCTTTCCAGTGAATGGTGGGATATACCATAAAGCCTAGAGGATGGAGTCTCGGTTTAGGACCTAGTGGTCCCTGGATTGAACTGTGGATTATGGTAAATCCTAAGTGACTATGAGATGGGAAAATTCCTTGTGGTGTAGGTCGAGAAATTTGGTGGCATCCATTCTTGTTTTGTCCTAGTGATCTAGTGGAGATCATGCTAAAGTCCATTATTATATTTTTATTGATTTGGCCTAGTGATCTGGTGTGGGTTGCGGTAAAGTCTGGTTTCCATTGATGAGGGTGAGCTGGTTTATCCTCGGGGATGCTCTAGTTGTTTCTTTTGGTTTGAGTCCCACATTAACACTTGGAATATAGCAAGGGGTGAATGGTTGAAGAGAGAATTGGATCAGTGATTCTATGGTTGGGTGGAATGTGGTAATCCCATCCTGGGTTGGTTTTTGCATTCATTAATAAGAGGTTCTTTCCTTGATATCTTATGTGTAAATGTACTAGTTTATATGTGGATTTTATGCCTAATGGTATCATTGATATTTTTGTGGTTATTATGTTGGTTATAAGCGTGTTTTATGACAGTAATGATCTATGGATATCTTGATGTTTTGATGTGTAAATTAATGAAAAATGTATCTAGGACCTAATAGATGATAATAAATCTAATGATTTAAGGGAATAATGCTTCTTATCAATTCTCAGATAAGTATGAGACCCTTATGCTCATATTTTTTGTTTAAACCTGTATATTACATACTTGTGACATGTTTGATGGAATGCCTATCATGGCTAGTAGGGGTCCAATCTAGAATTTGTCCATGTTGTTGCAAATGCATCATTATTATGTTGTGTAAATTCATTTCCGAAAGTGTCATTGATTTCTAGGTAGTGACCTGGGCTATGGGCCTGAAAAGTGGCTCAAATACCAAAGATCTAGGCATAGTACTCGGCAGAAAATTCTCTAGATGCATGCATACCCATGATGTGGGAGCATCCAGAGCCTCTTTGTTGGATGCTTATCCATATGAAGGGAGTTTCTAGAGATTTAATGGTCTAAAACATCAGTTGGTCTCAAGGGTTGGTTACCTTAGTGGTTGGGACAACTCTTGATAGTTCTGTCACTGATGTGGAAGGTATATATGGTGTGTTTATGTCGATTCCACTTCCTTAAAGTCACCTAGGAGGTTCAATCCTGTTACAGTGGCCTCTCATAGCATATTTACCCTGGTTTGTCAATTAGTTGGGCAGATGTCGGATGAGGGTGTTATAGTTAGCATCAGAAGGAAACAAGAACAGGAAAGTTAATATATACTCCAGTTGAGACATTGGCAATAGGCATGTGCACCTTGATGTTAATCCACTAAGTACCAGAAAACTTCCTTCACATGATAATGTTGGATCTACTAGTCCAATCACCTTTCTGGGAAGCATAAAGGAGCAGTCAAAGGGCATAATTGGAGGCAAATATGTTCGATAAAATATAAATATCTAATTTGTGTATCATTGGAATCAAATTTAGAGAATTTCATCCAATTCATTCAAAGTACACGAAAAGTTTGTTTCGAGTTCTTACCATGGTGAGTAGTGGTAGCAATGGCAAGAGGAGTAGCATATTGTAGCAATAGGAAGGTGCATTTGATTACATGGCATACCTTTTCATTAGAAGGGAGGACATGATTCTCTCACAAACATGCGTGTACCATGATTTGATGTTCCATAAACTGGGGCTCTTAGAAACTAAGTTGGAGTAGATTCTGTTAGAAGTAGATATGTTAAAAATGTGAATGCATGAGATGATATAGGCAACAAAAGACTAGGAGATGGTGGAACATGTTAATGATAAGGAAGGAATGGTGCAAAGGTAGGACAAACTTGACATGTAGAGTGGAAATGGAGATAACACAATAATTTTCATGGAGTAGGCTTAACCCCCACAACACAAGAATGAAAAGGAGGAATACCGGGTTACCTCTAAATCAAGGAATATGTAATAAACCCCATGTGTAAAAGAGTCTAAAATATTTTGCAAATTTATAGATATCATTGGAATTTTCGGCAGATAGAAGAAGAATTAAAGGTTCAATATGTACCAAATTTTGGCTCATAAATCCACTTATCTTAATGAAAATATACCCATTATTTGAAAAAAGGCTAAACAGGTGGAAAAAGTGGTGAGTAATTTTTAAAAATCGAGAAATAAGGAGTCTCTCAACATTCTAGTCTTTTTCCATTTGAAAAAAAAAAATAGAGAGCTCTCTGTTACAAAATTAGAATGGCAGAAAGATTTTTCTTGTCTTGGAAATTACTTGTGACATTATTGTATTATTATTAACTTTCTTTATGTTCTCTTTTTATCTTCTTTCAATCAAGAAATCATCAAATAAAAACATGAATATCAAGGACACAAAATATAGGCACCCAGCTAAGGAAAAACCCCTATGAAGTGGAAAACCCAGTCAAAATCCTCCACTAGTATATTCAAATCAAACTATAACAATCCAAGACCTTAGGAATAAATAAAGAACCTCCTTTGATCCCCCAAGTCAGCCTCCAAGATGTTTTTCCAAACTTCAAAAGTTAACTACAACAATACTATATCAAAGACATGATTTTGGCCCTATTGCTTCATAATTTCAACACAGCTTCAATTTTGCAATTTCATCCCTCCTGCAACTTCAAATTTTCACATGTGTGAGTACAAAGAGAGAGAAATTAGGGTTCTTCCTTCATCACTTAAGGTTTCTCCCTTTTCTAGGCTTCCTTGCTCCTTCTTTCTGTTTTTCAATTCTTTTTTTTCCTCCTACAACTGCAGATCAAATTGCTTGGTCGTTCCTCCAAATGAGGTCGGCTGGCTACCAATATGTAGTGGTTTGAGTCTCCTAATTAGCTTGACTTGTCTTATTTGAGGTCAACTTGGTGGAGGAGGCCTATTTGACTCAATTTACATCAAAATATTTTTTCTTTCTTAATATACAAATCCCAAGGAGGATTTATTTGATGATAACAAGGACTGGGACTCATGACATAAACCATAGAAGCCTACAATGGAGGCTTTCACCTAAATATAAAATAATAAGAGAATGAAAACCATGCTAATAAGTAATACTATTTTATAATAAAATTTATTTCCCTTTCTTTTGACAAATACATTACATCATGACTCCAATGCAATTATGTAGACAAACACTTGCTACTTTCTTCAACACTCCCTATTAACTAGGTAGGCATTCATAATAAAAAATTTATATGAAGGTACATAGATGATATCAAAATGATCTGTTTTATGAAGACTCACAACACATGCAGTGTTACATATTAGATACTTGACCTATGTATTTAAACAAGTGGTACTAACGTGTGTTCCAAGCTTCAAACACTATAGGTATCGTCAAGCTTGAGTTCTAACACCAACCTTGGCATCTCGGTATCGTATCTAAGGTCAGATCTCCGCAATACGAATGGTACACTCTGTACTTTAGGATCTAGACATTATCACATACGTTGGCCAGACGTCCTCCCACGACATCAAGAAATCAACTACAGATGGTTCAACTCTCCCTATAAAGTAAATTAGATATATCCTCAAGTCCAAGCATGCTTTCAATATGTGAACTTCTTATGGAGATATCTTGCACAAATACAAACCCAATTAATAATAAAATTGAAATATATATATTTATTTAGTACAAAACTTAAGGGTCCTCCATCATTCTGATGTTGTTTTGTTGGACAGTTGCATTGTCTATCTAAATAGTGGAAATAAGTGTGTTGGCATTGATGTAAATAGTCATGAGGGGAGATCAAGTTGGGCAGTTTGCATTACTTGACAGTAAGCAAGTGTCTCGGCATTGATGTCAAATAGACTAGCATGGATGTATGAGCTAGCATGATATTAGGTAGTATAGCATTGATGTTCATTGGGCTAGTTGTGATGGAAGTAGGTGTAAGCATTGTAATTCTTGATGTGTCAAGCTCAGGGGTAGTCCTATGGTTGTTGTAGTATCAGGTAGAGAATCACAATAGTAGAGGGCCTATTGAAGAAGCCATAAAATTATGACTATGGTGGTTAGGAGTTCCATAATTTGGAGGAGACTTTGCCTCAAGAGATCAACTCAAATACTCTCAGAGTTAGCACAGTTGGTTAGTGCTCAGAAAGATATTTCCAACAATATGTAGAATTCCATGAATGGATCTCGGGATCAAAAGTTATTGATAGTCGAAGTAAGGATTTTGAATTCCTTAGGAGTAGGTTGAATTTCGGAACCAAGTTAGCAGGCCAAATTTCAAATCATCTCAATCAATCAGAAGAACACGACATTTTAGAACTTTGAGACCTCAGAGAGTTGGAGGCTTGGGAGGTTGAAAGGTCAAAATATCAGAGCAAGCCAAATATTGGAAGCAGGCTAAACGTCGAAACATAAAAGGTCCAAAACTTTGGAACCTTGGGACCTCGGAATATCAGAACCCTTCAAAACTTTAGAATTTCAAAGGTCAGAGTCCCAATCAATTGGAAGGTCACTATATCAAAATTTTAGAACCTCGTAACTTCTTAAAAATTGAATTCTTTTGAAAGTGTTGAGGGTTGCAGGGAGAAAGGATTTCAAAGGAATTGACTTCCAAAATGAAGGACCTAGGGACCCTTTCTCTCTCTTCAGACAAACACATGGAAGCCATTGATTCAGCATGGGAGCTAATGATGCGGCAATACAGAGGACACATGGCAGTCAGATTCAACACTATTGGGTGGCCTAATGGGGAAAATCCAGGTGACGTGTCACCACTATATAGATGCCACATGGGGTTGATGATAAGAGCTTGATGCATCCTCGGAGGTTGGGATTTCATAACTCCATTGTAATTGCCTTTTTAAAATGTCTTGATACCAGGGAGCTCTAATGTTTATATGCACCTGGTCATGGAGCCCAAAGAACCAAGGGCATAGTGAAAGGTTGAGCACTTAAGTGATACAAAGACACCACGTGAGAATATCGCAGTTTGGGATTTCATAACTCTATTGTAATTTAATTTTGAGAAAGGCTCAATATCAGGGAGCTCCTTCCCCTTTGGCTATTCTTCCAGCCTTTCCTCAATATTTTCAGTCTCCTGTAGCTTAGTTAGGGTCTCCTGTAGAATAGTTTGTGCTTCCTGTAGAGCTGTTTTTGAGTCTTATAGTTACAGTCTTTCCTTCCAAATAGAAGATCTAGGACTTCCTCTTTCATATGTGATGGGGGTTTTCGAGGGAGATTCTTCCCCTTTGATAGTGGGTGATTCTTCAATTATAATAGGCACTGTTGAAGATGGTTGTGGTTTTCCTATTTTTATCCTTATGCTTTTCCTAGCCCTGAAGTACATTGATGTTCACCTCTTCCTCTTTTGTTTGGATTTCACATGGGTGCTAAGGGCAGCAAGAGAAACTGCTACCTCCCTTTCTAGGGTCTTAGGAGACACTCCTATCTTTTCTTCCCCTTGTTCCTCTCTTTTTGTCTTGTCTGCCTCTTGTGGTTTTGTTTCCTCTTGCTCTATTTTGGTTTCTTCTTCCTCTGGTTTAGTTTTCTCCTTCTGTATTTTGGTATCTTCCTCCTCTGTTTGTTCCTCAGTTTCCTCCCCTTCTTCTCCTTGCTGCTCTTCCCCCTCACCTTCAGAAGGACTGTGGTCATATGTGAGGGCCTTTATATCATCTTCTCTTGTCATATTTCTGAATATTTCCCATGCTATGGGGATTGTGAAGGTGTGGAGGTCTTCTTCCACTAATAGTTTAACTAACCCATGGTGAGCCAACTGATCTAGACCTCCTGCCTTTAACTTAATACTGGAGTCTATAAGGGGTTGCAGGAGAAAATAAGGGATGCTGAGTTTTTGGGGTGTGGGAGTGTCCATGCCATATCTTAGCTCATGGAGAAGTCTAAAATGGTAACCATAAACTATGCTATACCTCCCTTCACAGGAAATATACTTGATGATTTGATAATTGACCTCATCCCAAGGGCAAGGTATGATTGTTCTTCTCATGCCATTTTTGTCTTCTAAGGCATGTTCATCTGGTTGGAAGAAGGTTTTCCTGGCAACTTGTCCCATTGGCTTTTCATCTTTGCTCCAAGGTAATCCAAGGGGAAGGTTGGTAACTCTACTAATAAATTCTAGGGTGATTTCCATGGTGAGACCTCTAAAAGTAATAGTGGCATGGGTCTTTGACCGAGGTACTAAAGCAAGGGCAAACTCTTGAGCCACTTCTTCATCAAACCCTCGAAATTTTTTGAAAAATGGCATCCAATTTTCCGTAGTGAAAATGGATACCACCTCGGGATGTTCATGGAGCCAAACTGAATTTGTGGGTTCCTTCCTCATGAATCCCCCTATAATTTTGCTTATACTCTTTTGGAACACCCTGGGTAGAGATGAAGACAAGAAAAGTTTGAAGACACAGGAAACAATGAAAAACTGTGTTTTACTTTTTTAAGAAAATAGGCAGATATGTTTTTATGGAATTCCTCTCCTTCTATAGGCTTAATTCCTCCTCAAAATTGTGTCATTTCTTTCACATATTAATATTCAAGGTGGGTTTGTACAAAACCTACCTCTTCAAGCCAGAATTTGAGCAAGAACCCTGTGTTTCCTCCTTAAAAACTACTTACTGCCCCTCCTGTAGAACTGGTTGTAGGTGCTCCTCTAGAACCTGTTACTGCTCCTGTAGAATGCCAATAGCAAAAAGATGGATTGAAACGATAGAGGATGACGTTTTTGAGGTTATGATGGTGGTATAGATCTTGCTGTAGCTAAGTGGACAAGGATAAAATGGAAGAAAAAGTGGTGAAGGAGTTTCAAGGAGGAGTGCTTATGTCTTCTTTGAGATATTTCTGGTGATGAGGTGAGCTGGAAAAAAGGTACATTTCCATATTTGGACGATTTTTCCCCATTGCCTTGTCATCATGACTCCTCATGACTCCTTCCCGCAATCACTAACCATCATTACATCAAATTTTGTATACCCTCCACTACCTGTCCCTTAGATTTTCAGTGAGTTGACTAGGAACACATGTGGTAGCATCTCTAGATGAGCGCAATCAACTTGATGAGGGTGGCCAGTTAACTGGCCACCTTTTCTCGTTTAAACCTAACCATCTCATTTTCTTATGCATATTTTTTAATTACACAGATGCAATAGAGGAGAGGGTTAGCACTTACCTGCAAGTCGAATGTTCGTGTTGTGGTGCATCTTCGTTCCTTCGTTGTTGCATGCTCATATTTCTGTTGTTGCATGCCTGTATCTCCTCTGCTGTGTGCTTCCTGGTCCCCAATGTGTGGCTTGTTTTCTTTGTGTAGGTATCTTGTAGATGGATCTGGCTTCAAGTATCCTTTTCAATCCTATGGCTACACCTATTTTGTTGTTGTGGCTTAATTTTAAAGGGATCAACTACTACAAGAAATCCTACAAGAGCTCCTGTAGTTACTTCTTGCTTTAAAAGTTTTAGCTGAATATTGTGCTAGGAGATGTGAGGATGCTACCAAAGATGCTGATGGTGATGGAGAGGTATTTGGTAAGCTGTTGAGCGTTGGAGGTGTTGTTCTTTTTATTTCTTTGTTTTTTTTTCTCAAAACTGGTTTGTGTGTTTTTTTTAGTAGGAAGGAAAGAAATCCATGATAATGAGGTGGTGCAGGTGTGGGATGGATGGCCAGGAAGGTGGATAGATATAGGAGGGCCTACATGCTCTTCATGAAACTTCCTAGCTCTTCAAACTATTTTTAAAATCCATTTCGAGCTCTTTGTGATTTCTACAGGAGCCTCTTGTAGAACACCCAGGGCCTCCTATAGGATACACAATGTTAAGAAAAAACACAAAGTGAGGTGGAAGAAAGGTTAGAAATGATTGAGAAGAGTATAGAGGAGGTGAAATAGGCTTTGTGGCATCTTCTCTTGCTTCCTGTGGTCCACCTGTAACCTGCAATGCATTTTAAAAGTCATTTTCCTCTTCCTTCCTTTCTCTGTTTTTCTGTTTTTTTTTTGTTGAAAGAAAAATAGGGTGCCTCAAGGAGGCTTTCACCCTAATTGCCTACCCTGGGCACTTCTAAGGGATGTTTTCACCCATGGATCTTATTCTCTCTCTTTTTTGTTTTTTTCGTCACTGGGCCACCTCAAAAGAGGTTTTCAACCCATTGATGGGACTCAAGCGCCTCATGGAGGTTTTCACTTGAGTCCTTATTATTTTTATTTTTTTCTACTTCTTTAGTGAGTGGGTGGAGTGGAGGCTGAGCCTTGCTCCACTACCAACACTATCTTCTTCAGATCTTCAATGAACTCTTGCTTGGAGAGGGGCTTCTTGTAAATTTTCAACCTATGTCCATTGACAAGCATGGGAATGGCTTCCTCATCAATGGTTGAGATCAGAAGGAAACCATTTTCATTGCATTTTTCCATAGTGTAGGGTCCCAGCCATCTTGTCCTCAGCTTGCCTTTGAAGTCTTTATCCCTTGAGTCATAGAGAAGTGCCCAATATCCCTCTTGGAATTGCTTCTCCCTAATATTTTGATCATGCCATATTTTCCTTTGAAGTTGGACTACCTCTGTGCGGAGAAGGGCCTATAATCTTTGTTCATCCAATCCATTGAGCTGGAGTAGCCTTTCCCTCTATGCACGGTTAAGGTCTAGGTCTAGCTAAGCTGTCATCCTTAGTGTATTGTATTCGAATTCTATTAACAACAAAGCCTTCTTCCCATAGACCAGTTCATAGGGTGTGAACCCTGTGGTGGTCTTCCATGTTGTGTTGTAGGCCCAAGTGGCCTCAACTAGTCTATCCACCCAATATTTTCTGATGCTTCTCATTACCTTGGTCAGAATTCCTTCCAAAGCTCTATAAGTGACTTCCACCTACCCATTGGCTTGTGCATGGTAAGGAGTGGAAGTCATGTGCTTGATTTTATGATGTGTTAGCAGGTCTTCAATTAAATTGGAAGTGAACTAACTACCTTGATTTGTAACCAATTCTCTTGGATACCCAAACTTATAGAATATGTTCTCTCTTAAAAACTCAGCTACTTTTTCCTTTGTTGCTACCTTGAATGTTTTTGTCTTTGCCCATTTTTTTAGATAATCAGTGCACACAAGGATGTATTGCCTTTTTTTGGAAGGAGGGTTGATAGGACCCACAAAGTCCATGCCCCATTTCTCAAATGGCTCAAAAGTCACTTGAGGTTGCATGGGCATCTCATCCTTTGGAGTAGGTTTCCCCATTCTTTGGCACTCATCGCATTGGTTGGTATATCTTTTCACATCTTGATGAAGAGTGGGCCAATAGTAACCTTCTTTCAAGATTTTGAAGGAAGTCCTTTTCACTGCAAAATGGCCTCCACAAGGTGCGTCGTGACAGGTTAGGAGAATGTAAAAAACTTCCTCCTCCCTGACACATCTTCTCAAGATTTAATCTGGGCCAAGTTTGAATAGATTTCCCCCAATCCAAGTGAAAGCGATGATTTTCCTCATGATCTTGCTCTTCTCTTTTGAGGACAAGTGTGGTGGGAACTGTGTTGAAACCAAGTAGTTTGCTATATCACGAAACCATGGAGAGAGTATTGAGATAGCAAATAGGTGCTCATCTAGCATTTGATCATCCACCATTCCTTCCTCACCTGCAAGCAAATTTACTCTAGACAAAAAGTCAGCAACAATATTTTCTTTACCAGGCTTATCAATAATGTTTAAATCAAACTGCTCCAGTAAAAGAAACCATCTAATAATGCGAGCTTCTTGATAGTTTTCAGTCCATATGAACTCAACATCTTTTCCCAAAAGACTAAACAACAAAGAGGCTAACTTACTTCAATCTTTAATGAATCTTATGTAATATCCCACTAAGCCTAGGAAACTTCAGACATCTCTCACCTTTTGAGGAGGTGGGACCCTTTGGATGATGGAAATTTTTTTGGGGCCCACCTGCAATCCTTGTTGAGATATTGCATGAACTAGCACGATCCCTTCAGTCATCAAAAATTTAATTTTTTCTGGACTGAGGGATAGGTTCATTTCAATACACTTGTCGAAAAATTTCCCTAGGATAGATAAAGCTTCTTGAAAGTTTGAACCATAAGGAGTAAAATCATCCATATATACTTCCACTGCATCATGAACCAGTTCAAAAAATATACTCAATACTACTCTATGGAAAGTGGCTAGAGTATTGTATAAACCAAAAGAAAGGACCTAGTATGCAAAGGTACCCTAAGGACAAGTGAAAGTGGTCTTATCTTTGTCTTCCGGGCTGATTTGAATCTGATTGTACTCGCTAAACCCATCTAGGAAGGAGAAAATATTTTTCCATGCCAGATCATCTAACACTTGATCTATGAAAGGAAAAGGAAAATGGTCCTTTTTAGTGGCCTTGCTCAGTTCTCGATAATCGACACAGATTCTCCACTTACCAATTTTATTTGGCACTAGCACCAAAGGAGAGACTCATTCACTGTCATAGATGGGGTAGATGAATCCTACATCAAGTAGTTTTTGCAATTCTTCCCTAACGATCTCTTTAAGGGCTAGATTCATCCTCCTTTGAGGCTGCCTGAATGGTTTGCAATCTTCCTTAATGTATACATGATGAGTACATACTGAAGGGTGCATTCCCTTCATCTCCTTATAACTCCAAGTGAAGGCATCTAAATGTTTTCTTATTAAGCTATACAGTTCCTTCTCCTGGGAGGTGGATAGGGATGAGTTGATTTTCAAGGTTCTTCCTGGGCTGAACTCTATATTCTTAACATAAAGAGAGGTTGGGTCGACCACATAGAGATTAGTTAGGGGATTGTCTTGGGTTTCTTTCACTAGATCTTCTAATGGCAAAATACTGGGGGGTGGATTCTGAATTAAATTTCCAATCATATCATCATCATTCTGTGATTCCTCCCCATGATACTTTCTATTGCACATAGTGGTGCAGAATAAACTTCATCCTCATCCCCCTCCTCTAACCAGAGAGGTAGAGCATGTTCTAGAAGGGGTTTGGCAGGAGGGGACATATGTTCATTCTTGATGGTCATGTTCCCATCCTGACAACTAATGTAAGCATCGATAGTGGCCAACTAGGGCGTCCCTAGGATGAGAGGATACCCAATGAGCTTTGCCTTCGGCTGGAGAACCAAGAATCAGTAGGGTACTCCCAAGAATCAATGGATACCATCACACCCTCCACAATCCTTTTAGGGGTCACCGCAGAGTGGTCTTCTAGCTATAGTACTGTCGTGGTATTTCTCAAGGAGCCCTAGAGTTTGAGCTTGAGAATGGTGTCCTTTGTCATCACATTAATGGTAGCTCCCAGATTAGTCAATGTATGTGGGATCATGGTGCCATTGATGTGGACATCAACTACTGGGCTTCTAGGGTCTAGATATTTCAGACAGATTACCTGCCCCAACATCAGGTCAGACAGTTGTCCTATGACATTGATGGTTGGGGCATCTCTTTTGCCCCTACCTGGATGCTTGAAGCACTTCTCTTTGATCATATTATTGTATATAGGCACATCCTTTATGGCTTGGAGAAGTGGTATCTTTCACATAACTGTTTCAATCCTCCCAAAAGTTCAGTTTCTTTTGGGGCGGGCTGTGTTGTCCCGAATAGTCTTTCAGGAAAGGGTGGAATTGCTTTTGGTTCACTTTCCTCTTTATCTTCCTCAACCTCCTAAGGGGGAGGTTGGCTATCTAGGAGAACCTTCCCAGATCATAGGCTAATCTCTTGAATCTCCATAGCATAGGTTGGGCATGATGGTTCCCCACTATATACTTGCTAAGCTTGTCTGTTGTTCAGGTTCGGGTTTGGTTAAGCAAGAATTTCTGGTTGCCTTGGTGGAGCAGGAGGCAATGGTTGTGGTTGATCAAGTGGTGAAGTCAAAAGAGTAGGAGAAGAGTTGTATTAAGGCCTCCATCCCCAATGAGATGCATTCCACTGAGGTTGTGACTGAGCATACGATTGAAATGCGTGAGTAGTTGGTTGGGCATGATATTGCGATGGATAGGACCAAGGAGGAGGTGTGGACCAGGAAGGATGAGTAGGAGGGCCCCAAGAAGGTATGGAAGTGGCTTGGTTGGGGTTGTAGTATGCCTAAGATGTCCCTTGCATTCCCTGTTAGTATGGTCTAGGTCCATGCAGTCTCCTTTGGTTCATGAAATAAACTGGTTCAGTGGCTCCTTCAGCCCCTTCGTATACAGCTTTAAGTCCAGGCAAGGAAGGGCACTTATCTGTAGAATGATCTTCTTCATAGATTTAACAAACCTCTATAGAGTTCAATGGACATTCGTTCCTAGGATGCCTTCTGGTGCACCTAGGACAAAAAATGGCCAAAGACCTCTCTAATTCCTCTTATTTCCTTTTGATATGCAAGGTATCCATTTGTATGGTAAGAGTCTGCATTATCTCACACTTGAAGTCTTCCAACATGTGTCCAAGTTCACCTTTTATGGATGAACTGGATGAGGAGGTACTGGCTATGGGTTGACTCCCCCTACCTCTCTTTCTAGCCACCCTAGAATGGTTTCTAGAAATAGTATTTATGTCTTCATAAGGTAGTTGGTAGATATCTCCCCCAACCAACAGATGGAGGGTGTATAGACGGCCTTCTGGAATTCCCCTGAGGAGGACCAACTTCAGTGATTTGGGGTCAATTGTGCACCTAGCCCTTTTATAACTGAGCTAGAACCTTTCTTCATAATCTTCCAATGATTCATCACTTCCCATGGTAATTCAGAAGATTTCTTTCTTGGTGTCTTTTGACCTACAATAGTCTCGATATTTGTTGTTGAAGGCTTGTTGCATCTGAGCCCAAGTTGTGATTCTATTTCCAGGTAACCCCATGAACCAACACATCATTGCATTCTTGAGGGTAGAAGGAAATAGTTTCAACTTTTTCTCATCTTCTGAATAGTCATAGGTTCGACAGATAACAACAAACTCAAACAAATAGGTGTCAGAATCTTCTGTAGTCAATTCATGGAAGTGAGGTAGGGTTGAAGGGCTTATGTTTTTCATTTTAGTGTCCCCATTGTTCTCTCGGATGGAAAAGGTACCTTCTACTCTTTCTCCATTCCCCCTAGCATTTCTATTTTTAGCCATTATCTCAGGAGGGATTTTTTCTTCTTCTTCTTCCCCTATAGGTTCTTTAAATATCTCTAGTTGTTCACTGAAACAAATTGGATCCTTGAGAATTATCAGAGTTCTATGAATTTTTCAAATTATGTTAGACTCCAAAATCTTTTGAACAATGAGCTATCAGGAAGGACCTCTGGACAGTGGTAATTTGCAGGCAACATGGAACAACGAGAACCCTCGGTCAAACCGCCCTGACTGTTGGCCCATGGAGACCGCGCAGTAGTACAAACTAGCAAATAGGGAGTCTGGATTAGAAAAAGGAGACCGTTTCTAATATGCGATTAGCATAACAGGATAAAAGCCTCAGAGAAGGAAAAGCCCTAGCACCTGGTCATGTGAAAAATAGGGAAAACCATGAGAAAAGTGCTAAAACCGACATGCGGGTCCCGCGCTCCAAAACTGGTAGAATATTAGAGGAATTTTAGGCGTTAAGTGGGTTTGGCAGAGGACCAAGTAATGCCATACACTAAATGATGTGTGTCTGGTGGATGAGAGAGAAAACCACTCTCATCGCAAGGTAACGATTGAGAAACCTGCCCATGCGATAAGAACGATCATTGTAGGATCTGGAGGCCCCAGATCAATGATAGAGATTGCACCCAATGGGAGACTAAATTTGAAAGAAGAATAAGCCGAGGCATATGACATTTGGGGTCCTACATGACTGCTGAGCTGGTAGATGAAACATTTTATGAAATAACCGAAATACTGACCATCCGAGGAAAAGTTGTTGCCTAGTTCATAAGGAGACAAGTGGCCACCTGTCTATGAAACATTACATAGTGGAAATGACACAGAAGTAGGGAATTTCAACAGAAAGAGGCAGGCGATCCAAAGAGCTGGAAGAGGAAGTGAACAGTCATGGAACAGATTGGGTTTAAGCCATGAATAGATAGAGAACATAAGAGAGACAAAATAGAGAGTGAAGAAAGAAGCAAAGAATAGATAAGTCGAGCTGACCTACAGAGCCAAGGTAGCATCAAGTAGATAGAAATAAGAAGGCTTTAGAGGTTCAAGAAATCCCTGTGAGGATATCTATCGGGAACTGAGTACCAAATTAGACTCATCCCATTAAGACCAGTTGAGGTCGAGACTTGGTAAGTGTGAGCCTGTGTACTCTAGTGGCTTGGGGAATCCAAGTACCACCCTACTAAGCATAATCTATTACAAGAGACTCGAATTGAGCTCCTTCTTGTAAAAAAATTGCTTAAAGACATAATAAAAGAAATACCACCATTGAAATCTGGACCAGGAGACATAGCCCAGGAGGATCGGGTGAACCCCTTATTAAATTGTTGTGTTTTTTTGTTGAATTTACTTGTTGTGTTTCTCTTACTATTTCCGAATGCCTGTGTATTTCGCAATCTTATCAGTCCATTGCTTAAAATAACATAGGCATATCCCAACACATGAGTCCGTAATACCTTCATTAATTTCCTGAGATCACCTAGGTGTGATTTCAGATCAAGTGGTATCAGATCTATAGGTTGTTAACGTTAGACAAGCTTGTGTTGGATTTAGCTGTTGAATGCTAACTAGATCAAAGCTCAAATTAGGAGGAGAGTTGGTTGAAATTAATCCTGAAATTGGAAGTGTCTATCCTTAGAAGACAATGTCAGAGGAAGGTTCTGTGGGGCCAGAACCTCAATTTATAGATAGTTTCCTGGCCATAAGGTCCATGGTAGAGGAAATTTATAAGGACTTTAGAAAACATAAAGATGAAGATTCATCAGGCTCCAAACAAGATAAAGGAGAAGAAGAGGCTCTCCTCCATTACCACTCAAAAGGCAAAGGGAAAGAATAAAGCTTTCTCACACCTCCTAATAGCCCTAAACATAAAAAGAAGACATCTTTGATTAAACTAGATGTTAAATTTGATTTAAAAATATATGATGGAGAGTTGAACGCAGAAAAGTTGGACAATTGGATTAGAAAAATTGATGTTTATTGCAGAGTGCAGAGTATTGATTCAGACAAGAGAAAGATTTAGCTAGCCAGCCTACGCCTTGGAGGCACTGCCTTGGTTTGGTGGGAAAGCAAGACCGAAGCTGACATGAAGAGACATGGTAAGACTCTTTCTATCTGGAGTGAATTTGTTTCTGCAATCAAAAGGCAGTTCTATCCACTGGCCTACATGTAGTAAGCCATAATGAGCTAGCAAATTCTTCGACAATTGAAAGGGCAAAGTGTACAAGGTTACACAATAATTTAGGAAGAGAGCTTTAATTCTAGGAATCTCATTAGACTCACCTGAGACTCTGTTGAAGTACATCAATGATCTACATAGCTACATGAGGCACACTATGCTCATGTTTAATCCCACTAGTATAGATGAGGTATTTGTTCAAGCTACACATCTAGAAGCTAGAGGAAAGAATGGAAACCCAGAAGTTGGGGGATCATACCAACCCACTGCAAGCAAGAATAAGAAGAAAAGAAAACAGAAATGGAAAGCAAGGAAGGCCAACACTGCACAGAAAAGTAAATCTTCATGCACTCACTATAAGAAGGATGGGCATGATGATGAGCACTATTAGATTCTGCATCTAGAGCTGAGACCTAAGAAGTTCGAGGGAAAGAAGAAGAATATTGCTATATCTATTCAGAAAGATTTGGGTTTGGACTCAGAAGATGAAACAACCATTGCAGCCACATGTATAAAAGGTAAGAATTCTAAAGCATCTACTAGTAATTCTGCACAGTCTACTATTGATGAAGAAAATGAGAGAAAAAGACATGAGCTTTTCCATATTCGAGTTATTTCCAAACGTCAAAAGATTGATACTTTGTTTGATAGTGGCTCACAAGTAAATTTAATTTCTAAATAAATTGTAAAGAAGTTGGGATTACTGACCACACCTCACAATAAATGATACCCATTAGGATGGTTAAGTGATAAAGCACAACTACAAGTGACTAGACAATGCAAACTCAAGTTTTCTTTTGAGTCAACATTTGTAGATGAGGTTGAGTTAGACATAACTCCTTTGGATATATGTGGAATTGTTTTAGGAAGTCCTTACCTGTATGACAGAAAAGCTATTTTCTATAGAGCTGAGAACAAGTATCTACTCATTAAAGATGGAATTGAATACTTTGTAAGAGCTCATAAGCCCAAGAATAGCTACACTCTCATAAACTCAGGGCAGATGAAACTAATTATAAATTCATGCAAACAATTTTTACTGATGGTTGTAAAGGAAAAGAAACCTGATAAAACCAATATACTTGAGGGCTATGATGCTAAACAGCAAACTGATTTAGAAAAATTTGTTTCAAAATATGATATCTTGTTTCAAGAACCTAAAGGTCTGCCACCCAAAAAGGAAATAGTGCATTATATTAATTTGCAGCAAGATGGTCCATTGCCAAACATTGGAATGTACAGGTTGTCTGCTTTAGATAATGCATAAATCAAGAAGCAGGTGCATGAGTTGCTCGAGAAAGGGTTTCATTAGACCTAGCACATCACCATGTGGGTCACCAAGCATTTTGGTGAAAAAGAAAGATGGCTTATGGAGAATGTGCATTGATTACCGAGCGATGAATAAGATAACAATCAAAAACCGTTATCCCCTTCCTCACATAGATGATCTATTAGATCAATTGAAAGAATCTGTTTATTTTTCCAAGTTAGACTTGCATAATGGATATCATCAAGTCAAAGTTGCAGAGCAAGATGCATGGAAGACTACTTTCAAGACAAAGCAGGGATTCCATGAGTGGCTGGTTATGCCTTTTGGCTTAACTAATGCTCCTCCTACTTTCATGAGAATAATGAATGATGTACTCAGACCTTTTCTTGATGATTTTGTTATTGTATATCTGGATGACATTATGATATTTAGCAAAACGTGGGAAGAACATTTAAAGCATGTTAAGCAGACACTAAATTTTTTGAAAAGAGAAAAACTTTATGTTAAACTCTCAAAATGTGAATTTGGCAAAACATCTTTGAATTTTTGGGACATATAGTAGGGGGTGGTGAATTGAAGATAGATCCCTCTAAGGTGGCAGTCATTGTAAACTAGCGCAAACCCAAATTTGCTACAAAAGTTAGGAGCTTCTTAGGAGCAGCACAATATTGGAGGAAGTTCATTTCTAACTTTTCCTTAATTGCAACTCCCTTACATGCTTTAAGAGGATTGAACAAGGTGTTTCAGTGGGGAGGCAAATAGCAGAAAGCCTTCGACACCTTGAAAGAAAATATTACTACAACACTAGTACTAGCACTACCTGATCTTCAAATACCATTTGAGATCCAAACGGATGCCAGTGACTATGCCATGGGAGTAATGTTGATACAACATGGTAAACCCATATGTTATCATTATGAGATATTTAATTCTGCAGTAGTTAACTATCCCACATATGATAAAGAATTGTATGCATTAGTACAGAGTGTGAAAAAGTGGAAACATTAATTTATGGGCAAAGAGACAGTCATACATATTGATCATCAACCACTTCAATATCTACACTCCCAAACTAAATTGCAGCAATCAAGACACTATAGATGGATGGGTTTTCTACAACAACTTCATTTAGCCATCAGATATAAAAAGGGAATACATAATAAAGTTGCAGATATGTTATCTAGACCCATTATAAATGCATCTACTATACTTAAATATAATTCTATGTTACATGAGAGCTACATTGAACAATATGCTCAAGATATAGACTTTAAAGATGCATATGCAACTTTAAGCCAAGGCAAACGAGTAGAAGAATTGGATTATAATATTAAGGTCCGACTCTTATATCATTGTGGGAAGTTATGCATTCCACAAACTGAAAGAGTAAAGATAATTCGAGAAGCACACGCTTCTCTAATATCAGGTCACTTTGGGGTGAGTAAAATAGTTGCACAACTACAAAGATTTTGTTATTAGACAAAAATGAATGAGACAATTTCTAGATATGTAACAGGGTGTACTATGTGTGCTAAAAGCAAGCCCAACAATAGAAAACTAGGCTTGTACACTCCATTAACAAAGCCTTCTAATCCTTGGGAAAGTGTTTCCATGGACTTTGTTGGAGGACTGCCTAAATCTAGGAAAGGTCATGATTATCTATATGTTGTTGTGGATAGGTTCAGCAAAATGTGTGTCTTGATACCTTGCAGTAAATAGATTACAACTCAACAAATTGCAAAACTATTCTTTCAACATGTATGGGTTCATTTTGGGTTATCCACTTCCATTTTATCTGATCGAGACCCCCGATTTGTGGGAAATTTTTGGTCAATTATGTGGGAATTAATGGACACCAAACTAAAGAAAAGCACAACTTTCCATCCACAAACTGATGGCTAGACAGAGGTAGTCAATAGGACAGTGATCTAGTTACTCAGGGGATATTGTAGTAAGCATCCTAAGCTTTGGGATGAAAATTTGTGTTATGTGCAACATGCTTACAACCAAGCCAAAAATTCTTCCACACAGAGATCTCCTTTTGAAACCTGTTTTGATTTCATACTGAGGTTTCCCTTGGATATTGTCTTTGGTAAGGACACAACAATTGAGGGACACAATGATGTGGAAAGGGCAACTAGGTTCATTGAAAAAATCCAAGAGATCCACCAGGCAATATAGGAACAGCTGGAAAAGAGCCAAGCCAAATATAAGGCAAGGCATGACAAGCATCATATGGAAGATTGTTTCCAAGTTGGGGATCAAGTCTGGCTATATATCAAAAAGGACAAGATGCAAGGTGATGGTAAAAAGCTAAAGCCTATCAGGTATGGACCTTTCAAGATACTGGAGAAAATTCATGAGAATGCTTTTCGCCTTGATCTACTAGCTTACATGCACATCTACTCAGTTGTAAATGTAGATAGATTGAGATTGTTTGAACCTTCACTAATTGAGGATCCCGAAGAGAAAATTCAATTGCCTTCTGTTGATGACCTATTACCTGAATACCTTAATGAATTACAGGAAAATACAATTCTGGACAGGAAGGTGAGGACGATGCACAGGGGAGACATTGAGTACCTCAGAATTCGGCTCAGGGGTTCAAAGCTGAGCAGTGCAAAAAGGATAGAGATTAGACATGTGAGAAAGTTGTATCCTCACTTAGTCTATGCTTGAAAACCAACTTTTGGTGGTCCAAAAGCTTTTTCAGTGGGAAGGCCGTGATCCGAATTAGATCCTTGAGAATTATCAAAGTTCTATGATTGTTTTAAATTATGTTAGACTCCAAAATGTTGTGAAAAATGAGCTATCAGGAAGGACCTCTGGACATTGGTAATTTTTAGCTAGCATGGAACAACGAGGACCCTCGGTCAAAGCGCACTGACCGTTGGCCCATGGAGACTGTCAGTGGCGCAAACTAGCAAATAGGGAGTCCAAATCAGAAAACAAAGGCCATTTCTGATATGCGATTACAGAAAGAAAAGCCCCGACACCTGGTCATGTGAAAAATAGGGAAAACCATGGGAAAAGCACTAAAATTGACAGGTGGGTCCCATGCTCAAAAACTGGTGGAATATTGGAGGCATTTCAGGCAGTAAGGAGGTTTGGCAGAGGACCAAGCAATTCCATACATTGAATGACGCATGTCTAGCAGATGAGAGAGAAAATCTCTCTCATCGCAGGGTGACAATCGAGCAACTCACCCGTGTGATAAAAGTGATGATTGTAGGATCTAGAGGCCCCAGATCAATGACAGAGATTGCACCCGATGGGAGACTAGATTTGATGGAAGAATAGGCCGAGGCATATGAAATTTGGGGTCTGACATGACTACTAAGCTGGCGGATGAACCATTTCATGAAATAACCAAAATAATGACCATTCGAGGAAAAGTTGGTGCCCAGTTTCTAAGGAGACAAGTGGCCACCTCTCTGTGAAACGTTACACATTGACGATGACACAGAAGCAAGGAATTCCAATGGATGGAGGCAGGTGAACAGAGAAGTCAAGCTAAGAAGTAGAGCAAAAAACAAATAAGTCGAGCTAGCCTATAGAGCTAAGGCAACATCGAGCAGATAGAACTGAGAAGGATTGAGAGGTTCAAGAAATCCCTATGAGGATATCTGTAGGGAACTGAGTACCAAATTGGACTCATCCCATTAAGACCAGTTGACGTCGAGACTTGGTAAGGGGGATTTTGTGTACTCTAGTGGCTTGGGGAATCCAAGTACCTTTGTTATAGGAGAATCGAATTGAGCTCCCTATTGTAAAATCTATGCTTAAAGACATAATACAAAAAAATGCCACCATTGAACGTTGGACCAAGAGACGTAGCCCAGGAGGATTGGGTGAACTCCTTATTAAATTGTTGTGTTTTTTTGTTGAATTTACTTGCTGTGTTTCTCTTACTGTTTCCCAATGCCTTTGTATTTCGGAATCTTATCTATCCAATGCTTAAAATAGCATAGGCATATCCCAATGCATGAGTCTATAATACCTTCATTAATTTCCTGAGATCACCTAGGGGTGATTTTAGATCATTCACCTAAAGGTTCTTCTTGTTCACTGCCACCGAAGAAGAGAGAAGGGTGGGTATGTGATGTAGTGGGGGTGTTGGGTAAGAATTTTCCTGAATTATCTCTGTTCCTACGAGGCATGAAAGGGAATCTTTTTTTGGTTGGTTTTTGTTTTTTTTCACTGGTTGTACTTGAAAAATTGAAATTGATTGAACAAACAAATTGCAACTAACTGAAATGAACTTACTAAAATGAAATTGCAGAACTAAAAAAGGAAAGAAAATGTAATACAGAAAGGAAATGACTAATCTACTTTTGCTCAAATGGAAATTGTAGAATTGAAGTGAAAGCAAGGAAATGACTAATCTACTTTTTCTAGAATGGAAATAGCAGAATTGGAATGAAAGCAAGGAAATGGCTAATCTACTTTTGCTGGAATAGAAATTACAGAATTGGAATGAAAGCGAGGAAATGGAAAGAAACAACTACTCTACTTTTGTTGAAATAAACTACTTAGCAGAATGTTGCAGTAGGAAATAGAAGAAAAGTAGTAATCACACAATACTTTGATGCTCCCCTGACAACGACACCAAAAAGCGGTGAGCACCAGTATTGCAGCAATAATGCTGCAACTCCTAGGCTTCCTACTTTCCTTTTATCAACTCGGTAGTTCGTAACAAACTTGGGAGCGACGGTGTTGTATGCAGAAGTAATAGTTCTTACTGCAGCTTGTCACTTGGTCAACTGGCACAAGATCGCTAGGAGCTCAAGCCAACTTCTATGGATTATAGAAGAAGCTCTATATGTGATGAAAGAAGGAAAGCTTACTCTATAAAGGCTACTCTACTTGGAGAAATGAAAATAAGGCTGAAATGTGAAGTAAACCTAGCAAACCCTAATTAACCAGTTAATCCTACTTTTGCAGAAAGAGAGATGAAAAATAATAGAATGAGTGCCATTATGTGTTTAGTAAGTAAACAATATCTACTCAAGCTATTTCTAGAAGGAAATGAGAAAAAAACATATTTTTGGATTTTTATGTATTTTTAGTTGAAATTGTCATGCATGTAATTTATTTATTTGTGAATGTGGCAGCGATTAGGTGGCGATGGAGGGCGACTTTGGAGTTTGCAGAGGTGTATGAAGTTATGGAGGGGTCCTAGGAGGCCCCAGTGTTGTGTGTGGAGCATGATTGTTCAGAGGTCTTTATTTCAGCCGGATGTATACCCTAGGAAGTTTGTACACCCTCCACGCAGGGGGGTGTAGGGGGGACTTGTCCACCCCGCGAGGGTCCGGGGGGCACGATCCCCCCCCACTGGGGGGTCCAGGCACTAGCGGTCCCCTGGTGAGGTCTCGAGGGCAATGCCCCCGAAGCTAAAAACATATGTAAAATTGCGTTGTAAAAGTATAGTAATTTCTAGTCAATCTGGGCCATTCATTAGGCGGATGATATGACAGTAGAACTTATGTTTATTTTAGGGTTTTTTGCCCTAGAAGGAAACCCATCTCTTTGTATGAGGGTATTGTATTGAGTCTGTGTAATATATGTGTATTCCTTGAGCGAGAAACAGAGAGGTGAGACTGTGAGAGAAAATAGAGGATATTACAACAGATCTGTTGTAGGTTGTGTCTCTTCATTTTGATGGATAATAGAAAGGAAGGACTGGTTGTTTTGGGTGGACATAGCCCAAACTAGGTGAACCACATATATCTGTGTCTCTCTTGTTTTGTGTGTTTTCTGTGTTTATATTTATGCAATATTTGATGTGTTCCATTGATCCGTAATATATCACTGTATAACGTGCCCATATCATGCTCCTTACCCAATTCACCCATGAACCTTTGTAACCAAATCGTTTCTTTACTAGCCTCTGTAGCAGAAACATACTCTGCTTCTATTGTTGAAAGTGCAACAACACTTTGGATTTTTGAAACCCAACTGACAGTTGTTCCACCAAAAGTAAATACATATCCTGTAGTGCTCCTCCTGTTATCTCTATCACCTGCCATATCTACATCAAGATATCCCTGTAGAGAAATGTTTGAACCACCAAAGCATAATGCTTGATTTGTGGTACCTTTCAAATATCTGATAATCCATTTCATTGCCACCCAATGTTCCTTTCCTGGATTGTTCATGTACCTGCTTACAACTCCCACTGCATGTGCAATATCAGGCCTTGTGTATACCGTTGCATACATTAAGCTTCCAACTGCTGATGCATATGGAAATTTAGACATATAATCCATGTCTTCTTGGGTCTTTGGGCACATTTCCTTACTAAGTTTGAAATGGCTAGCAAAAGGTGTACTAACTGGTTTTTCATTGTGCATATTAAATCTTTTCAACACCTTTTGTATGTACTCATTCTGAGACAATGTTAATTTGTGATTTTTCCTATCTCTAGTGATTCTCATACCAAGGATTTGTTTTGCAGCTCCCAAATCCTTCATTTCAAATGAATTTTCCAATTTCTTTTGAGCACATTTATTTCCTGCATGTTAGACCCTACAACAACCATGCCATCTACATACAATAACAATATAATATAGCTGCCATCACTTTTCCTTTTCATATAAACACAATGATCAGAGTGACATCTAGTATAACCTTGTTCAGACATTAACTTGTCAAATTTTAGATACCATTTCATTGGAGCCTGTTTTAAGCAATACAAGCTCTTCTTCAACCTACACACTAGTTTCTCCTTCCCTTTCACCTCATATCCTTGTGGTTGCTGCATATAAATCTCTTCCTCCAAATCCCCATGGAGAGAGGTTGTCTTTACATCTAACTGCTCAAAATGAAAATCTTCAGCTGCCACTAGACTTAAAATAGTTCTGATTGAAATCATCTTAACAACAGGAGAAAATATTTCATCAAAATCAATACCTTTCTTTTGTGCAAACCCCTTCACCACAAGTCTAGCTTTGTACCTCTGTTTTCTTCCATCTTCTTCCTTCAACCTATAAACCCATTCATTCTTCAATGTAGTTTTTCCTGCAGGCAACCTGACTTAGTCCCAAGTCTAGTTATGCATTAAGGAGTCCATCTCTTCTTCCATGGCTACCTCCCACTTCTTCCTGCTTTCAACCTACATTTCTTATTCATAATATTCAGGTTCACCAAAATCAGTCAACAATAAGTAATATAATGAAGGAGAGTATTGTTCAGGGGGTCTACTTATCCTAGTAGATCTCCTAACACCACTTTCAAGTGTTTGGGGTGCCTGTTGTTGTTGTGGTTGTTGATTATTATTATTTTCAGGAACCTTTACTTTTTCAGTGATTTTATCAAGGACTATGTATTCCTTGTTTTCTTTTTCCTGTTTCTTTTCCTGCAACTAATTCTTATACAAGACCTTTTCATTGAATATTACATCTCTACTCCTAATGATTTTGTGATTTTCGTAATCGTATAAGTGATAACCAAAATCATTAACACCATATCCAATAAAGGTACATTTCTTTGGCTTTGCCTCAAGCTTTGTTCTATTTTCTTTATCAATATGGACAAAAGCCTCAGAACCAAAAGGCTTTAAAAAAGAGTAATTTACTTTTTTACCTATCCATGCTTCCTCTGGAACACCACCATCTAAGGAACTTGAAGGCCCTCTGTTTATTAGATAAACAACAGTATCTACAGCATCAGCCCAAAACTGTAAAGGCAATCCTGCATGCAATCTCATGCACCTTGCACGCTCCATGATTATTTTGTTCATCCTTTTCAACACACCATTTTCTTGTGGTGTTCTTGGAACTGTCTTCTCTCTGGGAATTCCATGCTCTGAACAATACCTATCAAACTCTTTGCTGCAATAGTCACCTCCATTATCTGATCGAAGACACTTTAATTTCTTTCCTGTCTAAATCTCAACCAAAGCTTTCCATTTCTTGAAAGTATCAAATACATCAGATTTATTCTTAATGCAATAAATCCAAGTTTTTCTAGTTGCATCATCAATAAAAGTAACATAATAACAAGAGCCACTGAGAGATGATACCTGAGCAGGTCCCCATACATCTGTATGCACAAGTTCTAATTTTTCGCTCTTCTTTTCTTTCCCAACTCTAAGACATCTGACTCTCTTCTGTTTTCCATAAATGCAATTCTCACAGAAGTCCAAATCAACATTCTTCAAACCCGGAAACAAATTCCTTGAGTGAAGAATCTTCATCGCCTTTTCACTCATGTGTCTGAGCCTATGATGCCATAATGCTGCATCTACTCCTTTGGAAGTTAAAGCATTAACAGAGTTAGAAATACCATTGCATAAGTTCAATGTACCAACATTTTCGCCTTTTGCTATTACCAGGGCTCATTTGGTAACCTTCCAAGCTTTATCTGTGAAAGTTGTCACACAACCTTCACCACCTAACTGCCCGGTTGAAATCATTTTTTTCTTTAGATCTGGAACATGCCTTACCTCCTTTAGTAACCATTGGTTTCCATTCTGTTGTTTTACAAGAACCTTACCCATTCCAACAATTTTATAGGGTTTATCATCACCCAAACAAACTTGTCCAAAATCTCCTTGAACATAGTCATGAAATTATTTCTTATCAAGTGTGGCATGGAATGAGGCCCCTGAATCTACCACCCAGGAATCAGTAATATTTTTCGGAAGAAAGAATCAAAGCATCTTGTAACACCTCACTTGTCACATTTGCTTCATGATTGTTTTCTTGTTGTGCATCTCCTCCTTTTCCCTTTCGATATCTACAGTATTTATTTAGGTGTCCTTTCCTTCCACATTTCCAGCACACTATCCTCGGTCTAGACTTGGATCTGCCTTTCCTTGATTTACTGCAATATCCTGAGCTCTTTCATCTTTCCATTTTTCTTCCCCTAGACTCTGCACTCAAAGCATTACCCGATGTCTCACCAGAGCTTTTTCGTCTCATTTCCTTGCTAAGGATAGCACCGACAACATCATCAAACTTTAAAGTACTAGATCCAAAAACAGAGTTACTAATGGCCATTACTAAACCATTCCAACTTTCTAGCAATGAGCACAAGAATAACAGAGCTCTAACTTCAACATCAAATTTTACCCCTACAGAATATAACTGACTTGTAACAATATTAAAATCATTTAAATGATCTGCAATAGATCCACCTTCTGACATCTTCATATTAAATAACTATTTTATAAGAAATACCTTGTTTGAGGCCGAGGGTTTTTCATATAGTTTCTCCAACACCTTAATCAAACCCTTTGTCATTGTTTCCTTTGAAATGTTGAAGGAAACCGACGCTCTGAGGCACAACCGTATTGTTTCGAGTACCTTTCTGTCGAGAAGTTTCCATTCTTCATCTGTCATACCCGTTGGCATCTTTTCTTTTCTGCCTAATGGTAGGTATAGATCTTTCTGATACAAATAATCTTCCATCTGCATCTTCCACAACGAGAAGTTTTGGTCGTTAAATTTCTCGACCCTAAACTTACCATCTTCTGCCATTTCTCCCACTCAAATGAGGAACCCTTCTTTCCTGCGAGTTTATCATCCAAATACACCTTCATCTTTGATCCTAGTTGTTAAAAAATTTACTGCATAACATAAATAATTACTAAGAATTACTGAGAGAAATAAATATAAAAATAACCAACAATAAACACAAACGCATAAACACAAATGTTTATCTGGGAAAACCCCAAATCGAGGAAAAACCCAACCTAATAAGATCTTATTAGCATTGACCAAAACCCTAGCCAGTCCAGCCAAGTGAGCCTTCACCGCTCACCTCCAGGTCTTGCATTACAATGAAGTCCTTCCAGCCTTTTATAGGCTCTATTACATATAACACTACGGGAAAAATACTATGGGTGCACAATACCATGTGCCCCAAAACCATCACTGTTTAACCTGGTCAACTTTGACTATATCCAGTGTCAAGTTTACCTAACAATTCCCCCCTTAAACTTGACTTGGGGTTCCTTGACTAACTCCAGCCAAACCCGCTAAGTGAGACAATCCTTCTCACTCTAGCTCTTACCCCCCTCAGAGTTTTTACCAGGGGTATTGTTACCCCGACATCCCCCCTATCACCTAGGTCTAACCCAGACTTTATCGATGATCACTGAGGGGTAGACATGCCTTACTAGGTCTTACAGTAGTATGCCCATTTACATGCAATAATTTTGACTTCATTAATTTATTTATTTTTATTGTTGCTGTGCTTCTGATTCATCCTCTCTCAATTTTATTTGCTCAAAATCTTCTATCAAACTGCTCCAACTGCGAGCTCGAGAACCTTGTAGATTCTAGCACATGTGGCCTCACGTAGAAAAAAACAAACAATTTTCGAAGCCGCATGAACAATTTTCTTCTGTTGATCTGCATGCAGCCCATGCCTACTCCATCTTTCAACACGACATGGAACACACAAGAAATATCCCTTATCGATTCCCTATGAAAAAATCTCTAAACAAAATCAGCCGTTACAGCACTATCTTTCGCACATTCTCCTCGAGGTTCTTCTGCGTACAATTGTGTTATGAACCAACTCAAGAAAAGATAGAAAAGATAGATCAACGCCTTAGAATTCAGCCTCTTCAAGGGGGAAACCTCCTTTACATTACATAAATGAACAATTCTTGGATGATACAAATGAAAAAACCTCCTTTCTATATATAGGAGTCTAAGGAGTCACAATATATATTGGTTTTCAAGCCTCTGTGGGAGTTTTTTGTAGCTTCATGTTCCGGATTATCCACAGTTTCCAGTTCAGTCTGTCGACGTTTCGAACCCCAACGGGGGTCCATCATCAGGACACTTCTGAAATATAGAAATGAAATGAAAGAAAGATCTTTCATCTTTCTTTCATTTCATTTCTATCTTTCAGAAGTGTCCTGATGATGGACCCCCGTTGGGGTTCGAAACGTCGACAGACTGAACTGGAAACTGTGGATAATCCGGAACATGAAGTCACAATATAACCCAGCCGACCTAACAATAATAATATAAACCCACAAAAATAACAATAGAGGGATTCTATGGGGCATAGTAATAACAATATGGGGGCAATAGGGGCACAACAATATTAATAAGGGGTACAACTACAATAGCAATGGGGTAATCACTAGTATTATAGGGGCCCAACTTGCCCCTCTCCTTTAATAAAAGTTTTATCCTCAACACTTGAGTAGTTCTGGATGCTCTTGTATAAAATTCTCATCCTCCCATGTGGAATCTTCAGCAGATATGTTCTTCCACTTGATAAGATACTCTGAAATTGATCGATTTCGTAGCTGTCGAGTTCTTGTCTCTATGACTACTTCCAGTTCCAATATAATTTTTCCTTCCTCATCAAGTTCTAGCAATATTGTTTGAACTGGGAGCTTGTCGCCTATAACCTTCTTTAAACATGAAACATGGAAAATTGGGTGCACTTGAGAAGCTGCAGGAAGCTCTAATTTGTATGTCATAGTACCAATCTTTTGCAACACCTTGTACGGACCATAATACTTTGGTGATAATTTATTATCTTTCTTAGCTTGCTTGAGGGACATTTGCTTATATGGTTGTAGCCGTATGAATACCCAATCACCTACATCAAAACTTCTTTCACTGCGATGTTGATCTGCCTGTTGTTTCATTCTATTCTGTGCCAACACGAGGTTATCCTTTAAGGGTTGGAGGACTTGTTGTTGATGTTCGATGTGATGTTCCACTGCCTGAACCTTAGAATTTTCTCTTAAATATGATGTGATGGATGGTGGTTGATACCCATAAAGTGCCATAAATGGGGTCATTTTTGTTGCTGTATGGAAGGAAGTGTTATACCACCATTCAGCCAGAGGCAACCATTTGACCCATTGTGTCTGTTTATCAGATACAAAGCAACAAAGATATCCTTCCAAACATTTGTTTACTATCTTAGTTTGCCCATCAGATTGAGGGTGATAAGATGAGCTATGACCTAACTGAGTACCAAGGCAAGAAAATAATTCTGTCCAAAAATTTCCAGTGAAAATGGGATCTCTGTCACTTACAATAATCTTTGAATTTCCATGTAGCTTTTGAATTGTTTCCATAAATGCTGTAGAAACTGTACTGGCTTTAAATGGATGTGATAATGCACAAAAGTGTGCATACTTGGTAAGTTTGTCAACTACCACCATGATGACATTCTTTCCCTCAGACTTGGGTAAACCTGTGATAAAATCCATTGAAACCTCCTCGCAACGTTCGCTTGGAATGGATAAAGGTTGTAATAGACCTAGTGTCTTAATTGTTTCAACTTTATTTTGCTGGCAAACCAAACATTCCGCCACAAACTTTTGAATATCTGTTTTAAGGCCCTATCAAAAAAATTCCTTCTTAACCCTGTGGTAAGTTTTTAAAAATCCTGAGTGCCCTCCTAAGGGAGAAGTGTGCAATTCCATAAGGATCTTTTGTTTTAGCTAGGAATTCTTACAGAGGTATAAGCGATCTTTGTACCATAACAAATCATTTTGCCAACTAAA
>APFE031058169.1:13471-74894 GCA_000404065.3 Pinus taeda | reverse complement strand
TCTTTCCATGTTCGACATCAAAACATCTTTTCACATGGATTGACTTGTACTTCGAGTGAAGATCAAACGAGTTTTGAAGACCCAGGATCTAGTTTCATCCATCTAGGCTACGATATATTCAGGAAAATAAAGACATCAAATGTACATCATTGTTGCATAGATAATCATCCAAGACAAAGGGTGATCGCTCTACCAAAATCATCAGTCTGCCACACAGACGGTTGTCTATCATATGTTCATGAGAATGGATTTATAACGCTGAGCATGGGAATGCCCCCCTCAGCTAGACCATGAAAAATACTATGAAGATAATGTATTGTATTGTATCTTATTACAGGTCACCTTCCAGTTCGAAAAACCTCGGATTCTCATGATAAAGCATTTCACCCGACATCAAAAAGATTTACGACCTCATGATTTAGGGTGAAACTGTTATAGACATATTGGGAATTGCAACCCCAATCACATATGTCCACAAACCAAGGGCTTCTAAGTCCCTAAAATTTTTGTTTCATACCCTAAAGGAGCAAGGTTAGTTGATTACATCATCTCCCAAAAGTTCTCCATGAAAAACTACTCAGAACTAGTCAAAACGGGACCATACAGAGTGCTCAGTGCTAAGGGTGTGATGCATCTCACCTGCCACATGAAAAAAATGTGATGCATATTGGAAAGCCCTTCTTTATGGTGCAATGAATGAGAGTAGGCGAATGGCATAGATAGTTTGTAAGGTGGATGATCATGGAATCTTCTAGAAACTTCTCTTGTGACACTTGCCTCTCTGAATTCGCCCAAGGATGACTAAGAGATCATGAAATATCCAAATTGAATTGAGAACTATCAGAGAAATGACACTAATCAAAATCCCAGAAGCTTACTCACCCACCTGCAAAAATCTATATATGGATCCCTCATCCCAGAGATCCAGAGGCTGGAATCTTGTATTTTGTAAGGAAGTGTTGTTGGTTTCTTTGTGGAACATCATAGTGTAGGGTGATCTAAGCTTTTCATGAGGTGAAGAAGGGCTTTCATGTTGGGAGGATGATGTTGGGTTAGATCAATGGGTTGTAATCCTCTCTTCTACTCTTTCTATCAATAAATCTATTTGAGTTTTCCTCCACATTCTTCTATGTCTGAGTTGATATATGCATTTGTGTGGTCAATATATATCTAATCCTATATTGCTTATGATTATAGATCTCTTTTCTTTAATGGAATTATGCTACTTTGACTCTACAGGTGTTCTTTGAAGCGAGACAAGCAAGGAAGGAGCGGCAAAGATCTGTCAAAGGGGAGAGGAAACAGGCAAGGAGCCAAGTGAAACTGAGGTTGGTACTCTCTGCTTCTCTCTCATCTACTTCTCATAAAGGAAAACATAAGTAACTTTAGTTTGTTTGTTTCTAAGATAGCTACCCATCTTAGTGGACTAGAAGCTCTGAATGGACACTATATTTCTAGATAACAGTGACTCTATAAGTGTAATGTCCATTTGAAAAAGGAGGTAGAAAGGTGATTTCTTGAGGGTTTTTTTTCCTTTTCTACCTGTCAGAAGCTCAGATTTTGGAGTGCCAATAGTAAAAATTGCATGTAAAGGTCATTCAGAATCGAAATATATAATTCATTTTTAGTTTGGAGGTATCCACACTAAGCACAACATCCAGGTTGTTGTGTTTATAACTTACACTGTGTTTTTTAAAACAGTAAAAAAACATCAAAATTTTTGAAAATGATAAAAATTTCTATAAATCTTCTGAAAATTACTGAGTGAATCTATAATATAATATGGTATGCCATGAGGGATGCGTCAGCAAGTAAATCAAGCTTCTCCTTGTCCTTTTGGCTTGTTAGGGTTTTCTTGAGCTTCTTCTTCAAATGCTTGACCCTTATGTTGTTGGTCATGTTTCTTGTCTGATAATAATGAGCCATATGGCTTAGCATTTGATTGTACCTATTGGCATTATGGAGGAGCTTCTCAAGGTGCAAGTTGACACTGTCAAGCAAAGCCTCCCTATCATCATTGATGTCTTGTGCAATGTGTTCTTCAAAGGTAGGTTTTTTTGCCTCATGTTTCTCTTTCTCCAATGATTTCTTAAGACCTCTTATTTTTGGTCTTTTCATAGTGATTTGTGCATCATCATGACTAGGAACATCATTTTCCATCTTTTTTTTACCTTTTCTATCCTGTTTTTTGGCCTTTAGTAGCTCAAATTCCAAAAGTACTTGTTTTTCACTTAACTGTTGATTGTCTTGCTCAAGGAAAGAAATAACAAACTTGGACCTTGCCAAATTGTCTTCCATCTCTTTGATTTTGGCATCATTTTCCTTTATGACTTGTTTCAAGTTATTTATCTCCTCTCCGGAATCAACATCCACCAAATTAAACTCTATTTCCTTCTAATGATGCAAATCTACCTTCTTTTGAACCACTATCTCCTGTTGTTGTTGCTTTACATGTTCTGCTGACATAGAAGGCAAGGCCTCTTCCCAAATCTATGGAGAAAACACTTGCCTATTTGTTGCAAACACTAGCCTAGGTCCTCTCTAATATGTCTTGACATCTTTATCCTTTTTAGTCTTTTTTCTCTTTGATGAGCACAAGTATTGTAGCAAGGAAGCTGTAACTCCTCGACTACGAGCTTTACTTATGAACCCGGGGTTCGTACAAACATGGAGGTGATAGTGTTGTATGCACAAGTAAAAGTGATGGTTGTACCTATTTCCATTGTTCAGCTAGTTAGAGAGCATTAGGTTTCCAAGCCAGACTTCTATGGAGCTAGAAGAAGCTTGATTCTTTGATGGAAGAAAGGTAAATATACTATAAGAGAGTTACTCTATTGCATTAATGGAGAATGTCAACATGTAATGCTAAACCACACCATACCCTAATTAACCATTTAAGAAGCTATGCTAGGTAGAAATGATAAATCAGCATAAAAAAAATGCTACTATCTAAGTTGCAGAAGTAAGAAGCATCAAACAATACTAATGTGCAAGTAAAGAGACTAAACTAAATCTGCTTTAACTTTTTTGGTCTTCTTATGCAAAATCAAGTATGAAAATTAATTGTTCTAGTGGATGTGGAAGGTGGATTAAGGGTGTTTGAGGATGGCTAGAATGTTTATGAAGTGGTTGGATGGTGTGGAGGGTACCTATGAGGCTTTTGGTGACTTCCTAGAGGTTTTCCATCAATTCAGCCTCAAAACATGACTTCTCAAGAAAACCTATAGGGTGTACTAGAAACCTACAAGATGATCCTGTAGGAATTATAGGAAACCTACAAGATACATATAAAAGCTAAATGTGAGGTGTTGGAGGTGATGGGAGGCTTAGGAAAGGTGTGTGATGGGTTGAAGGGAGTGGTAGAAGGTCTAGGATCACTCGGGAGTCAATATCCAAGATAATATATGGCTAGATTCGCTCAATGTGTTTCGGAGAATTTCAATGAACAATGATGAAAAACTAGTGAAGGTGATGGTGAAAACAAGGGATGGCTAAGGTGGATGAAGTGTAAGGTGGATGTTGGCTCTGAAGTCTTAGTCTCCTCTTGAAGCACCTGCTCTGCATGAAACATTTGTGTCTTCCAAAAAGCTATGCAACAAGATACATTTTAATATACTAGAAACGTAAAATTAATGAATCAACTATCTATACTATGCATGAAGAAATTTTTTGAAAGGAATGAAAGCACCAGTGAGATCTATTTCAGAAATGGAGATGAGAAAGATGACTTTGAAATCTACCTTGCAAAATTAACCAAATACTGAATTAAAGACATCAAACTCCAAAGCTCATAAAAGAACTAGAAATTTGTGTTTCTGGGGTTGCTTAAGTGTCCCTTCCTCAAGTCATGGTCCCAGAGGGAGGAAGTGAGGCTGAGACACCTACTAAAAACCTTGAGGTGATCCTTTTCCTCCTTGCTAAACTGCTACTTGAAATAAGGCGCAAATGGAAGCAAACTATCACACAACCAATCTAATCTACACTACTTGTAATGGGAATGCATGTAAAAGTAAATTAACAATGAAGCTATGAATCTTCACTGAACATACATGTACAATAAAGAGCCTTCACTGCTAGGGTTGGTCCCTAACCCAAGAGATTCATCCCTTTGAGTTAAATTAGTGTTAGCTCAAAACAAAACTCATTCTTATTACCAAAACAACAAATTACATCAATAGAACTATCATAAGTTTTGTAGCTAGAAAATAGATTAGAGTTTTATGATAAAAATTAGAATCCTACTACGGTCCTAGGATTCTCTATTTATACATCTGAATTCCCCAATGACTTCCATAAAATTAGGGAGGCTCGGCTCCCAAACTCCAAATAAACTAGTGGTTTGTCTCTCACTTTCTTGACTGCCTTCTAGTCCTCATGATTTGGTTGTTTTCACTCCAAGCTGATGTGATGAATGGAGGAATACTGTAATGGAGGAGTAGTAAAGGAGGAGTATTTACGACCTACAATCCATCTCGCTTGTCCCATTCAAGTTTTGACCTTAGTCTTTGCGAAAATTCCTTGATTTTCTCCTTTAGTGTTGCATTCAATGCATATTAGACCACAAAGCATAATATCCAACTCTAATTCACCTCATAAACAAAATATAATAAAAAAAATGTAATAAGTTATGAGAAAACTTGGTTTGACTAAGCTAGGAGGTGAATTAAGGCCCATATAATTACCCAATTATGAGGCTCATCATCACCGCCCTACTGAAAGTGTTTTTCATCCTCTGAGAAACTTAATCAATATTCATATCCTTCATGGCTCTAGTGGCCTCTTTGACATCCCATGCCTCTACTATGGTCTCCTCTTCCTGTTCATAGAATCCTTCTTTCTTTTCTACCTCTTCCCACAACCTCTTTTCTTCTTCTTCTTTTCCCTTCTAGCATCCCTAAGAGTAGTGGTGGACTGAGTTTTAGGCCTATCGAATTGACCTTCAACCTTTGCATAGATTTCTTATACATAGATGCCCTATTGAGTGCCTCTCTCAACCTTTGAGGAGAGTGACATTATCTTATCTTTAAGTTGTATGGTAGGGTGTTCGATCTCCTCAGGAAAGCATGTATACTATCATCTCCTAGCAGCCTGAACATGTCCTCAAAATGTGAAATTTCTTGCTCTTGGGCAGCAAGATATCTAGGTGCCAACTAAGGATCATTTGTAATCAAATTATGGGTATTGATGAAATCCATGGGATATGATTTTTTAGCTCTGATCAGAAGAGGTTCAGTTTGATCTCTTGCTAATATCCTTTTCAGCTATACAGCTCTTGATTACTCATGGTTCATCCATGATGCCAAAGCCACTAATTTTATATTTCCTAGCTTGGCATTAGCTTCCCATACGTTCATGTATGTGAGGGCCATGTTGTGCAAATAAAACTAAGCCATTTTGGCCCTATCTTCTAGTGTACTTTGATCATAGAGATCAATATACTACTTGTAGTCTTGAAATGACATGGTGCCTCTCTATGCTAGGGTCTTAATATCAAACTGCAGCCATTGTTCTTTGAGGTAGATAGCATAGGATTTAGCTGGCATCTTACGCTGGATTGCTTCCAACGAGAGACTGACCAAACATGCCAAATGATTCTCTCTTTCCTACAGTTGTCCCCTCAGCCATGCATTTTTTGTATCTAGTTGATTTCACATTATAGCTTCTCTATCCCTAAAGCCACCTAGCTCTCTGACCATCTCCTTGAGTTTCTCTTCCATGTGCCCAATGCCTTCCACCCCCTTTTATTTGGAAATCTACATCCATTGGTGAGTTATGTCCCTCTCCTTCTCAAGCTCGAAGAACAGTGGGATGGAAAATTTTTGAGGGATTACCCTACCTCCTTCAATATACCAGTATAGGAGTCTAAGTTAGGTTGGGGGCTAGGTTCTTTTGTCTCTGGGTCCTCTTCTTTAGTTTCTTGTTGCTCCCCTACCTTCCTTTCCAATTTATGTGCCTCCTATAGATTTAACAGAGTATCTTGTAGGACTGTTTTTGCTTCTGGTAGATATTTTTATGCATCCTATAGGATTTCCTTTCCCTTGGAGGATCAAGTCTCACATAGGTGATAAGGCACTTAGGGGAAGGCATTTTGTCTTTCTATATAGGAGAGTCTCCAATCACAATAGGAATTTTGGTTGATGCTTGGGGCTTCCCTTGTCTTATTCTTGTGCTTTTTCTTGTCTTGAAATATAACGGGGTCTGCCTCCGCCTTTTTCCTTTTTGTTTGATTAGGGTGCTAAGAGAAGTGAAGGCATTTCCTGCCTCTCTCTTAGTGGCTTCTGGAGACACAATAGGTGACTCCTCCTTGTTTATTGTCCCCTCTTTTACATTTCCTTCTTCCTCTATGTCCTTATTGTCTTCTTCTTCTTGTAGATCTTGATCATCTCTACCAGTCTCCTTAATTTCCTCCTTTGTTTCTTCAACATCCTCCTTCTCTTCTCCCTCTTCTTATTCATCTTCATCATGTTCCTATGTGTCAGCTCCTTCTTCACCCATCTCATCCTTATCTCATTTTGTATCTTCCTCTTCGTGTTCTACTTCCTCTTCACTAATAGTAGGAGTAATCATAAGTTAGAGCTTTGATGTCATCCTCTGCTCGCATGTCTCTAAAAACTGACCATGTTATACGAGTTTTGAGGTTTTGGAGGGAATCTTCTATGAGGATCCTAATCAACCCATGGTGAGCTAACTGTTGGGAATTTCTCTCCTCCACTTTGATGCTTGAGTCTATTTGTGATTGGAGCATGAGGTATGGTATGATGAGCCTTTAGTGAGGGGGTGTTTCTACTCCAAATCTCAATTCTTCAAGGATCCTGAAATGATAGCCATAGACCACACTATATCTACCCTCACATGAGATGTATTTGATCAGTTGGTAGCCTACCTCCTTCCATGGATATGGTAGACTTTACCTCCTTACTCCATTTTTGTCCTCAGTGGGTTTTTCACCTTCTAAAAATAATTTCCTTTTGGAAACCTGGCTATCTCGTTTGTCTTCTTTCCTCCATCGTATTCCTAGGGGAAGTATGGTGACTGTGCTCATGACCTCAAGGGTGAGATCTATATAGTGAGTCCCCTTATTACAATAGTGGCATGGATTCTGGTGAGTGGAGTGATGGAGAGAGAAAAGTCTTCAGCCACCTTGTCGTCATATCCTCTGAATTTATCAAAAAAACCCATCCAATTATTCCTTATGAAGATTTCAACCACTTTGGGGTGTTGTTGGATTCGCACAGTGTTGGTGGGCTATCTCCTATTAAACCCTCATTTCATATTTCTCGTGAAGTTTGAGGATAAAATGAGAGGCTTGAAACAATTTTTTAAATTTAGAACCAAAACAGAGATGATTGTGTATGTAATTCCCTTACACAGTTTCTAAATTCGCTCAAACTTAGAGGATTTATGATTCATTTTCTTTCAAAGAGGGATGTAATTACAGAGCCTACCTCTTTAAATTGTTTGCAGTGGCTAACTCCTGTGATATCCCTTCTAAACTCTTCTCTACCAATCCTATAGACAGTATCTGTGTATCCTGTAGGAATTCTTGTGCATGATCCTGAAGGAATTCCTGTGCAATCCTATAGGAACTCCTGTGCAGTGAAATGATGGAGTTTTTCTTTCAGTGGGATACCTGGGTATGAGAGGGACTTGAGTGAGTTAGTTTCGAGGAAGTGAAATGCATGAATGCATGGGAACGATTTTTTATTTCATCTTATGGTGATTCGGGTTGAGGTTGTGTGCTGGCAGCAAAGGTACATTTCCATTTTTGGACGTTGGTCCCCACTACCACCTCATCATTTTCCACTCCTTGTAATTAGTTCCCACCTTATGGATCCATATTTTTAACTGCTTTTGTCCTACTCCTTCTCTGTCTTTGAGATTACTATAGTCACGTGTGAGAGGACACCCGATTGTGCATGTGTTGATTGAAGGAAGGTGAAATTTAGGGTAATCACAAACCACGATCAGTCTGGTAGCTAGCCCTACCAGAACAGGAGAGGGCTCTCTCCGAGTCATGCTCAGTGAATAGATAAAAAATATGGTCTGAGATGACTTGCACTGAATATTGATTTTAGGCTAAGTAAATAAATATGGATACAAGAGGCAAATTTTGATGAATGACTGAGTTCCTGGGATGTATGGGACCAACGAACAGCAATGAGCAGAGAATTTAAAACAAAGGCGCAAATTAATTCGTGAGGCAAGACAGGCGGAAAGTCTAGCAATTAAATTTGAAATAATGTGGAATGGAAAGATTGTTTAGGAGCGTCAAAAGGGCATAAACTCATGAATCCTTTTCAACAGAAGAAAAACACATAATGTGAAACTTTCCCATAGGCAGAGTAATAAACATGAATTCTACCTTATCTTACTTAGAAAATTTCACTAGAAATGAATATGAATGAACTATGAAACATAACAAAATACATATGAAACATAAAGAGAACACATTTGCTACACTCACACCACATGAATCTCATTAACTAGAGCCGCTGCCTTTCATTAATTCTCTGTCAAAATATACAATGAAGAACTGAGTTTCTATCCCACTATCTCCCAGAAATTACAACCAACCCTTTGCAAATGGCTTGCATACAATAAATAGACTATGCCATTGGGAAATAGAATGACCGATAGTTGGGAAGTTTTTCAAATGATTACAAACTAGAAATGGAAAGGCAACCATTAGTTACAGGTGCAACGTTACAAAAATGACAAATGGCTTGGGTGACTGCTCGCCTTCCTTTGCCACTTGGATAGAAGCAAACCTTTAGTGAAAATAATCTTTAAGATTTTCCTTAGTTTTTGAGAAAAAATATAGTGTAAATGAGCGGGCCCACTTGGAGAAAGTTGCGAATCGAAATGTCACGGAGCGGAAGTGATTTTGGCCTTTGGGTCCCTATGCGTTGCGCTCAAATCTATATGCACTGCGCCACTTTAGAGGCGATTCTGAGGTACCGGATGGAGTCCAAATTGTGCCCAAGTGTGCTTGTTGAAAAGCCTTACCTGGCTGCTTTCTAACTCAAGTGGAATTTATGAATTTGGTGCTCATTTTCCCCTCCAAAACATCAATCTCCCAAGACTGCTTCATGTGTGTCAAAATAGGGGCAGAGAGGTCATTTTTTGAGTGTTTTTGACCTCCTGGGGACTCAAAACTTGCCCAAACTTCTTTTCCATGCACTAGCAGTCATGATTTTTCATGCTAAATCCAAAAATGCAAACCATTCCTGATTTGGAGCTCCCAATCCTAAGCGTCACGGTAGTGGCGCGACGCATAGGGAGAAAAACCATGTTTTGTGCCCAAAAACTTGTCATGTGACCAAAATTTCCCCCAATTTTTTGAAATTTGGGCTGGAGGTTCCCTATGAAGTGCTATGCTAGGCCACAAAGGCTTCAACCAAGATTTGGAGCCGATCTTGCTCTTTTTGCCTCTTTTTCCTTTCTGTCGCTTTGCTCAATTTCGTCTTCAAACTCCTTATCCGAGCCTTTGAACTCATGTTCCATGCCTTGTAGTGATAAACCATCTGCCTCAATATGGTTTCGTCCTTGTCGGCCTTCTCTAACAGTCTCTCAAGTTGGATGTTGATACGCTCGAGCCAAGACTCTCGGTCATTTTTAATCTCTTGCTCTAATGGAGTGAGCCCAATCCTCCTATGTTGGGCAGCTTGGCAATTCTCACGGATGTTTTGCAGCTCCATGATCTCATGCTGGTCCTCGAGCTATTTGTTCCTCTACTCCAAATACATGATAATCCACTTAGCCCTCTCCAAATTGAGAGACAAGGCTTGGATCTCCATTTGTTGCTCCTAACTGGTCCTCCTAAGATTGGCACTCTCCACATTTGTATCATCATCATGAATGAAGATGAAGTCAGCCTCTTGTTCACCTGATGGCCCCTCGTCATGCATGGGCCTCTTGCCCTTGTCCTATACCTATGTTTCCGATGTCGGAAGCGAGGCCCCTTCCACCCCGGATGGAGTTAACACTCGCTTTGCTACTGCAAACAAATGTCTACTACCTCTCTGATAGGTGATGAATACTGACATAGTAGTGGTCTCATGGCACTCATACTAATGAGAAGGACCACCTACCTCCTGTTCAACCTCTGATAATACCTGTGAAGTGCTGAAAAGGTCACGAGAGATGAAATCATCCCAAGTAATTCCCTGCAATCCGAACTGAGGAACCACCAAAATCTTAATAAGAGGAAAGTGATAAACACTGTTAAGTTGTTGCTGAGGGGTTTTGTGCGGCATGAAGGTGTTCATCCTCTCTATGTTCCTGCAAATGAAATATGGGATGTTCATCATCCGTACCCTGGTAAAGTGCATGAGCAACCTGCTGTGATAGGCATATAGACGAGAGAACCTCCCCTCACAACTGAAGTACTTCATGATCAACTTCATGAGCGGAGCATATTCATATTTCAAATATTGGAATGGAAAGACTCTTTGGAGCTGCCTCAAGAAACTAGCCTTAATGTAAGGCTCATAATGCTGTTGATCAACCTTTTGTTTCTTCTTCCATTGTTCTCCAACGTTCGGTATGACGGTTGCTAATGAGATAGTTTCAAGCGTCAATGTGAAGGTGACCCTGACCAAGATAAAGTGATCTCCATGTAGGCGAAGCACAAAAATACGGGCCAGCTCATGATGAACTTGAACAGTAGCCACCTTTTGACAAAACTCAAAACATGATAGATGCTGGAAACATGACATAGCAAGAGGTCAGGCTTGCAATTTTGTGAGGGTGGTTGGCTCATCCCTAACATGTTTTCCACTTTTGTGATGTCTCTGGGGAGCCTGTTCTTCTGAGGATGAATCGCTTTGGGTTTCCATCTCATACTCTGATGAATGCTCAGATGCCATGGCTGTTGTATATGTGACTGTGCTTAGACTGCCCTTTGATGATGGTACTGAAACTATGTGTTGTTGTAATCTCTGCCACCAAGGGGAACAATGAAAAAAGGGAGTGTTAGGAAGGGGAATAATATGATGGAATTAGGGGTTATGGGGGGAAATTTTGTTTAGGGACATGTAGGAGGGCTTGGGGATTTTATAAGGTAGGTTTTGGGGTTTTATATTTGACAAATGAGTGGAGGGGATAGGGAATAGGGGTTTGGTAATATTTTAGGGTAGGGAAAGATGGGAAAAATGGAATAGGGGGAAAGGGAAAAATGGAAAGAAGGGGAAAAACGAAAGGGAGGAGGAACCTTGGCCTCAACACAACACATTTGCAACCCTAAGAGCAATGGCTTTGATGATTTCAGGTGGTATGGTTTAGGTGCTTTTATTGCAATTATAAAAAGCCATAAACCATCGTCACATTCATAAATATACATGAGCCACCAAGATTTAGACCCTACCTGGCAATTGGAAGGGATTCAAAGCGATTTAATGCAAATTTGGCACAAATTCGAGCCTTTGTGGGTGTGCGCCGCACAGCAAACCCATTGCACCATGTCCATGTATTTCCACCACTGTGGGGTCGCACCCTGAGTGCCAGGCTCTCTATGTGTGCCGCGCTCCTCCATCTATGCGCCACACCCTTGAAAACGACTCCAACCTCTCCTAAAACGTGTGCTAACTCTTCACAATGACTTTACAATGTTTCTCTCTATCCTTGGTGTGTAGAATGACTTTGTTTCTCGTGGACATATTATATAAATACCTTGGAGTCATGGCTTTAATTTTTGTTTCTTCAAAACCCACTTTGATAATGTTTTTATTTTGGCACTTTTTCCCTGATTTAATGCAACTCTGTATTTCACTTTTCCCTTTGAATTTTTAGCTAAAATGATGAAATTTTTGGCACATTTTTGCAGGGATTGTTGACATGGCATTTGGCCATGCAAACCATGACTGCGCCTGAAGAGATGAACTGGAGACTTTTTGAAAATTATCAAAAATAGTACACTGTTTGACTTTTCTTCAAAAAAGAGTTTTGAAGAACAGTCGTAATCTGTTAACATGACGATGAAAATATTTAAATCATAACTTTGTAAGTACCTCCCTCTGGCATGCATGGCTTTATTGGACATGGTTTAAGACTAAATTGAATAATCCCTAGACCTAATGACTGAACATGACTCTCATCCATTAAAGGATCAAACATTGACTGTCATGGACCTTAGTGAACATTGATGAAAAGACCTAAGCCAGCAAGTGCCAGACATGAGGGGAAATGAATGACAAGACCTTCCGTTAGACTATGGCATGCCCCTAGTGGAATGCAACTGAGCGAATGGAGCGAGACTCCTAAAAATGAAATGCAGAAAGAGTTTTGATCTATGACGGAGGACTGACAAGACCGACTCTAACAGTCACGTGTGAGAGGACACCTGATTGTGCATGTGTTGACTGAACAAAGGTGGCCAAGTTAACTGGCCACCTTTTCACTTATAAACCAACTATCTTGTAACCCTTACATTTGTTTGACTACATGATGCATATGAGAGAGTGAGCAGGATACTTACCTATGGTTCCAATGTTATACTACAGTTTTCAAAGACTAGAGGTGTTGTTGTGTATATTTGATGCATGCTATTCTTCTTCCTCCTCTTGCTATCTACTAATGGATTTTGTGAACCTGTGGTTGAAGATATGATGCTACTACTTTGGGGCTCCTTGATCATCATGCTAAAGGATTGTTGCTGGTATGATTGGTATTCTGTGGGATAGGATACTATAGGACTTCCTACAGGATGTCCTATAGCCGCTTCTCCCTCAGAACTCTTTAATCATTCTTCTTGCTTGTGTTGTGAGGATGGTGACATGGATGGAGAGAAGGAGTGGGAGTGTGGAGAGAAAGGAATATTCAAGTGACACTCTTTATTCCTCTCTGTTTCCCTTTTTTTCGAAGATTGGAAAAAATATACTCTTGAAACTGATTTTTTGTAATGGTGAGTGCAAGGATGATGATGGTGGACAAGGTGTGGTGATAGATGATGAAGAGAGTGAATTTTAGGGGCCTACCAAGTCCATCATTTGCCTTCAGACTGCTTCTTGTAGGATTTCTGGGTCACTGTAATTCCTATAGGATGATCCTGTAGGTTTTCAGGGGATCCTGTAGAAAACACATTCTTTTTATAAACTGAATCAATGGAGTGAAAAAAGAAACATAAATGATGGAGGGATGCATGGAAATGAGTGGAAAATTAAGTATGTGAGTGACAAGGGTCTGTTTGGGATCCTCCTTTGCTCCTTGACCATCCTTCTTGCCAACCTGTAGATAGAAATTTCATGATTAAATTTTTTCTTTTTTATTTCAAAAAACAACTAAGTTTCCTCTGAGATGTTTTCACCCTAGTTGTTTTCCCTGGGCACCTCAAGAAAGGTTTTCACCCGGGGATATTCCTTATTCTCCTTTTATTTTTCTTTTTTTTCTTTTTTTTTTTACACCACTGAGCCGCCTCAAGAGTTTTTCAACCCAATGACTGAGTCCTTATTCTTTTTTCTTTTTTCTCAATGATTTGGTGAGGGAGGAGCTGGAACTTGCTCCAATATCATCACTATTTTATTGATATCATCAATGAACTCCTTTTTTGATAAATGTCTCCTGTAAATTTTCAACCAGTGTCCACTAACAAGAAAAGGAATGGCTTCTTCATCTATGATTCTGATTTGCACTGAACCATTACCATGGCATCTTTCCACAACATAAGCTATGAGCCATTATGTCCTTAACTTGCCCTTCAAGTCTTTATACCTAGAATCATATAATAACGCCTAATAACCTTCCTGAATTTGTTTCTCCTTGATATTTTCATCATGCCAAATCTTCCTCTAAAGTTGAACTACCTCTATATGTAGGTTGGCCTGCATTCTGAATTCATCAAAACCATTTAACTGGAACAATCTCTCTTTCTGTGCACTGTTGAGACCCAGATATAGTTGTGCTGCCATCCTTAATGTGTTATATTCAAATTCAATGGACAGTAAGGCCTCTTTTCCATAGACCAACTCATATTTTGTGAATCCGATGGTGGCCTTCCATGTGGTATTATAGGCCTAGGTGGCCTCAACTAGTCTTTCTGCCCAATCCTTCCTGCTGCCGCTCACCACTTTGGTTAAGATGCCCTCCAGTGCTCTGTTGGTCACCTCCACTTGCCCATTAGCTTGTGGATGATAGGGAGCGGATTCTCTATGCATGATCTTGTGATGGCTAAGAAAGTCTTCAATCATGTTGGAGGTAAACTAGCTACCTTGTTTTGTGACCAGCTCTCTAGGGTACCCAAATTTGTAGAATACACCACCTTCTCTTCTCTTGTTGCCTTAATCACCTTCGTTTCAGCCCAATTAGTCAAATAATCAATGCACACAATAATGTATTGTTTTTTCTTTGAAGGAGGGTCAATAGGCCCAATTAAGTCCATGCCCCACTTGTCAAATGTCTCGAAAGTCACTTGAGGCTGCGGAGGCATTTCATCTCTTGGAGTAAGCCTTCCCATCCTGTGGCACTGATCACACTGACTAGTGTATTTTTTCACATCATGATGAAGAGTAGGCCAATAATAGCCTACTTGTAATACTTTGAAGGTTGTCCTCTTTGCTGCAAAGTGACCTCCATAAGGCCCATAATGACAGGTCAGAAGGATGTCAAATACTTCCTCCTCCCTGACACACCTTCTCAAGATTTGATCTAGGCCAAGTTTGAAAATATTGCCCCCAATCCAAATGAAAGGGGCGTTTTTCCTGACTATCTTGTTATTTTCATTGGAGGACAAGTTTGGTGAGGACTTTGCTAATACAAAATAGCCTGTTATATCAGAAAACCACAGAGAGAGAACTAAAATAGAAAATAAGTGCTCGTCTGGTAACTCGTCATCCACCATTCCTTCTTCACCTGCAGGAAAATTTACTCTAGACAAAATGTCTACAGCCACATTTTCCTTACCAGGTTTATCAACAATGATTAGATCAAATTGTTGTAATAAGAGTAACCATCTTATAATTCAAGGATTCACATCTGGTTTGTAAATTAAATATTTGATTGCATCATCGTCAGTATGCACAAATGTTTGTATAGCCTATAATATAATGCCTAAATTTGTTTGATGAGTGCACAACAGCTATGAGTTCCTTTTTAGTCATTGCATAATTTACTTCGGCCTTTGATAAATTCTTACTGATAAAATAGATAACATAAGCCATTTTTTCATCTATCTGACCTAGGGCTACTCCTATGGCTTTCTGTGAGGCATCAACATGAATATGAAAGGGTAGGGACCAATTTGGGCCTCAGAGAATTGATGCAGTGTTTAACTTATCCTTTAGGATGTCTAAGGCCTATTGACAGCTTTTTTACCATATAAACTCAAAGTCTTTGGTCAATAAACCAATTAAAGGAGAGGCCAACTTGTTGAAGTCCTTTATGAACCTTCAGTAGTATCCAGCTAACCCTAGGAAACTTCTTACATCTCTCTGCTTTTGAGGAGGTGTGACTCTTTAGATGATAGCTATTTTGTTTGGGTCCATGTGAAGTCCTTGCTGAGATATTAAATGACCTAGCACGGTCCCTGTAATCATTAAGAATTCATATTTTTCAGGACTCGGAGATAGGTTCATTTCAATGCATTTGTGCAGTAATTTTCCTAGGTTATACAAGGCTTCTTGAAAATCGCAACCATAAGGTGTAAAATCATCCATATAAATCTCCACTGCATCATGGACTAATTCGGCGAAAATACTCAAGACTACTCTTTGGAAAGTGGCTGGAGAATTGCATAAGCCAAAAGGAAGGACCCTATAGGCAAAAGTACCCCAATAACAAGTCAATATGGTCTTATCCTATTCTTCTAGGCAGATATGGATTGGTTTTACCCACTGAATCCATCTAGGAAAGAGAAAAACCTATTCCTTGCTAGGCCATCTAGCACTTGGTCAATGAAGGGTAGAGGAAAATGATCCTTCTTTGTGGCTTTGTTCAACTCCTTGTAATGAACACAAATTCTCCACTTACCATTTTTATTGGGAACAAACACCAAAGGGGAGACCCACTCACTATCGAAGATATAGGGTAAATGAATCCTGTATCTAGCAATTTTTTCAGTTCTTCTTTGACTATATCTTTAAGAGCTAGATTCATCCTCCTTTGTGGTTTCTTGACTGGCTTGCAACCTTCTTTGATGTATATGTGGTGAGTAAACACTAAGGGGTGTACTCCCTTCATTTCTATGTAACTCCAAGCGAAGGCTTCTAGATTTTCCTTTAACATGTTGGATAACATATCTTCTTGGAGAGAAAAAAGAGATGAATTGATTGTCAAGGTTCTCTTTGGGCCAAATTCTATGGTTTTGACATGGAGTGGGTTGCAATTGTCCAAGCATAAGTAAACTGGATGATTGTTCCGGGTTTCCTTTACTTCTTCTTGTAGGGGTAATGAACCAAGAGTTGGACTACGGAGTAGGTGTTCAATTAAGTCATCCTCATCCTACTATCTTCCTCCTGTGGTTGTTTCTAAAACATAAAGCTGGGCAGAATAAACTGCATCTTCTTCCTCCTCCTCCAAACATAAAGGTAATTCATGCTCTAGAGAAGGTTGAGCAGGAGGGTATATGACTAAATGCTTAGAAAGATGCCCATTCTTGATGATCATATTCCCAACTCTGTAATTAATGTAAGCATTGGCAATGGCCAACCATGGCCTCCCAAGGATGAGAGGGTAGCCAGTAAGCTTAGCCTTAGGCTAGAGAACTAGGAAATTTGCAGGGTACTCCCAAGAGTTAATGGAGACCATCGCATCCTCCACAATTCCCTTAGGGGTTACTGTGGAATGGTCTGCAAGTTACAAAACTATTGTGGTCTTCCTCAATGAACCTTGGAGGTTGACCTTGAGCATGGTTCCCTTAGTCATCGCATTAATGGTAGCCCAAAGATCAATCAAATTGTGTGGGACAATGGTGTCATTGATTTTCACATCTACTACAGGGCCTCCAGTGTCCAAATATATTTGATAGATTACCTACCCCAACATTAAGTCAGATAGCTACCCAATGACATTAATGGTAGGGGAATCCCTTTTTCGCCTCCCTATATGCTTGAAGAACTTCTCCTTAATCAACTTATTGTAAACGGGAACATGTTTTATTACTTGGAGAAGTGGGATATTTACATAGATTTTTTAATTCTCCCAGAAGTTCAGTCTCTTCTGGGGTAGGTTGTAGTGGTTGGATTAATCTCTCAGGAAAGGGTGGATTTACCTTAAGGTTTCTTTCCTCTCTTTCATCATCAACCTCCCTTGGTGTAGGTGGAGGTTGTTTATCTAGGATAACTCTCCGAGATCTCAGGTTAATATCCTAGATTTCCACAACATAAGTTGGATATAATGTCTCTCCACCATATACTTGTTGAGCTTGTCTATTCTTCGGGTTCGGATTTGGTTGGGCAGGTAGCTGGGGTTGCTTGGGTGGAGTAGAGTGTAGGATTTGTGGTTGGGCAGGTGGTAGAGGCAATAGAGCTAGAGCATTGTTGTATTGGGGCCTCCACCCCTAGAGTGATGTATTCCACTGAGGTTGTGATGGAGCATAAGGTTTAAATGACTACTTGGCTAGTTGTGATCGATTAATGAAAAAGGTATTATAGACTTTATGTGAAGTTGCTTATGTTACTTAGTGCAACAGATCGAAAATATTGCAAATAACATAAACACATAAACAAGTTGAAAACACATTCAAACACATCAATTTAATAAAGGGGTTCACCAGGCTTCCTCACTATGTCTCCTAGTCATTTAGATTCTAGTGCCAACCGCTTTATTTTGTCTTCAAAATGTTGTTATAGGTATAATCTCAAAAAAAGAGACTGAAATAAGAAAGTGGACCTCACCATCATGCTCAACTCAAAATTTCAAGTCGAATGAGTATAAAATTTACCATATTTGGCCACTATGACCTCCAAACCCCCTGAAATGATCCAAAACCACCTTTGTCCCTGCAAAAGCTCTCTCCACTGATAAAAACCACCTCAGCCTACACAAAAATGACTCGATCTGCACATTGGTGGTATGGTAGGTTTGGAAATTGCAACTATTTAATAAAAATTATGGGCGCTTGGTTTACCAAGCCCCGCCCTTGACATGTTGGTTAGAAGATGTGTGTGAAGGAATTTTCATATATAAGTTTGGAGGTCGGTGGGTCGAAAGCCCCGCCCGACACTCCCACCATTTTATATTGGATATACATTGATATTCGCACTATATGATAAGGATTCAGCTATATCACTCTGCTTCGTTGGTTTATACATCAAACATATGGCATTATATACCATGTTTGGCTCGGTCTTGTGGTGAATGCGGGATAACACATAATGAACTAAGGGTTCTGGGGGCTGTGGGGTTAACCTCGGTCGTCGCCCCTTTTTTCTAGTGACTCAAAACCCATCAACCTTAAATATAAACTTATCCAAAATATTAACAAGTCCCAACATAGCATGTCTGGTATGGTCCTCCAACAAAAACATAGCCATTCTAGGAGGTTAGGGGTTCGATGCTCCCTCATCCCCAAAATTTTGGAAATAAGGCCAGATTGGGCAAAATTCGGGCTGCCACATGTTAGCACCAGATTGGACCATATCAACCAATCACATCGTGACACGTCACCTCCTTTGGTGATGTCATCTAGGACAAGTGGTGTATTCCAGGGACGAAACATGTCCTACTGACATCATCCTATTGATCGTTGACTTTTTGAATTTTTTCCATAATTTCCCTTGAACTTTGATTGGCTTTAGCCTCTTCATCCACACTTAGATTTACGTGTTGTTCACACCATTGGAAGCGTATCAATGAGAAATTCAACCTGATACTACTTTCATCTGCATTTGAAGACTTTGAACTCGAGGCAAAACTGGATCCATTTTGGATCACTCCTCCGCACTAGAAGCTTTTGGACCACCAAAAGTTGGTTTTAGTTTTTGAGTAAGTGAGGATAAATTTTCTTCACTTTTATAATCTCTATCCATCATGCTTTACTTGGATTTGTACCTTTGAGTCCAACTTGAAGATACTCAACATTTCCCCATCATGAAGTCCTTATCATCCTGTCAGGAATTGTGTCCTCCTGTAGCTCATTGAGATACTCGAGAAAAATATCTTCAATGGAAGTTAACTAACCTTTCTCTTCGGTATCTTCAATCATTGAAGGCTCATACAATCACGAGTTTTCAACATTTATGACAGAATAGATCTACATGTAAGCTGGTAGATCTAGGTGGAAAGCATTTTCACCAATTTTGTCAAGTATTTTGAAAGGACCATATCTAATTGGTTTCAACTTTTTACCTTCCCCTTGTAGTCTTTCTTTGTTGATGTACAACCAAACTTGATCACCAACTTGAAAACTATTCTCAACTTGATGCTTGTCATGCCATGCCTTATACTTTGCTTGGATTCTTTCCAGCTATTCCTATACTGCCTAGTGAATTCCTGGATGTGTTCAATGAACTTGGTTGCTTTGTCCACATCACTATGTTCATCAACTTCTATGTCTTTACCAAAGAAAAAATCCAAGGGAGATTTTGGTATAAAACCAAAAAAAGTCTCAAAAGGAGATCTCTGAGTCGAAGAATGTCTTGCATGGTTCTAAGCATGCTGCACATAACACAAATGCTCATCCCAAAGATTGGGATGCTTGCTGCAATATCCTCGAGCAACTGTATCACTCTCTTATTGACCACTTCTATTTGAACATCTATTTGTGGATGAAATTCCATGCTCTAATTTAATTTTGTGTCCATTAACTCCCATAGACTTGACTAAAATTTCCTGACAAATCGAGAATCTCAATCAGATACAATAGAAGTGGGTAACCCAAAATGAACCCATACATTTTGAAATAACAACTTTCTAGTTTGTTCAACTATGGATTGTTTATTACATGGTGTCAAATTACATATCTTACTAAACCTATACATAACTACATACAAATAATCATGACCCTTTCTAGACATTGGTAATCCCCCAACAAAATCCATGGAAACACTTTCCCAAGGACGAGAAGGAATTGGAAGTGGAGTATACAAGCCTAATTTTTTATTACTTCGCTTACTTGTAGTTCACATAGTACATCCTTTGATATATCTAGAAACTGTCTCATTCATTCATGGCCAATAGCAGAATCTTTGTAATTGTGCAACTGTTTTACTTACACAAAAATGACATGATATGAGAGAAGTATGTGCTTCTTGAATTATATTAACTCCTTCAGTTCGTGGAATGCATAACTTTCCCAAATGATATAAGAGTTTGTCCTTTATGAAATAATCCAAATCTTCTACCTGCTTGCCATAACTTAAAGTTGCATATACATCTTTAAAATTTGTGCCTTGAGCATATTGTTCAATGTAACTTTCATGAATTACTAAATCATGCTTAAGTATTGTGGATGCATTTATAATTTGTCTTGATAGCATGTCTACATCCTTATTATGTATGCCCTTCTTATATTTGATAACAAGATGAAATTGTTGTAGAAAACCCAACCACCGATAGTGTCTTGATTGTTGCAATTTAGTTTGTGAGTGTAAATATTGAAGTGGTTGATGATTTGTCTTCATGATTGTTTCTTTACCCATTATGTAATGTTTCCACTTTTTAACACTCTGAACTAATGAATATAATTCCTTATCATATGTAGTATAGTTAACTACTTCTGATGTGAATGTCTCAGAATGAAAGCATATAGGCTTTCTATGCTGCATCAACGCTGCCCCCATGGCATATTCACTTGCATCTATCTCGATCTCTAATGGATGCTAAATATTTGGCAGTGCTAGTACTGGCACTATATTGGTCCTTTATTTCAATGTATCAAAGGTTTTTTGTTGTTTGCCTCCCCACTGAAACACCTGTTTCACACTTGTCAAAGCATTTAAAGGAGCTGCAATCAGAGAAAAGTTAGCAATAAACTTTCTCCAATATTGTGTTTCCCCTAAGAAACTTCTAACTTCTGTAGTAGTATTGGGCTTAGGCCAATTTACAATTACTTAAACCTTAGAGGAATCTATCTTCAATTCACCACCCCCTACAATATAACCCAAATAATTCAAATATGTTCTACCAAATTCACATTTTGATAGTTTTACATAGAGATTTTCTCTTTTCAAAACATCTAAAACCTGCTTTACATGATTTACATGTTCATTCCAGGTTCTACTGAAAACAATAATATCATCTAAATAGACTATTACAAAATCATAAATGAATGGTATAAATACATCATTCATGACTTGCATGAATGTAGCTAGAGTGCTAGTCAAGCCAAAAGGCATAACCATCCATTCATAGAGTCCTTGCTTTGTTTTAAAAGTAGTCTTCCATATATCCTATTCTGCAATTCTAATATGATGGCAGCTGCTTCGCAAGTCCAATTTAGAGAAGTAAATTGCATATTTTAATTGATCTAACAAATCATCAATACAAGGAACAGGATAATGATTATTTATTGTGATTTTATTTAATGCTTCAAAGTCAATGAACATTCTCCATGAACTGTCTTTCTTTCGCACTAACACAATAGGTGATCCACACGGTGATGTGCTTGGTCAAATAAACTCTTGATCGAGAAACTCTTTTACCTACTTCTTTATCTCTACATTCTTTAGAGATGATAACCTATACATTCCAATGTTAGGTAGTGAAGCATCTTGCTGCACATAAATCTCATGTTCTATCTCTCGCTTGGGTGGAAGCCCGTTAGGCTCTTGAAACAGAATATCATAATAAAAAACAACTTTAACTAGATTTGCTTTCTGTTTAGGATTATAGCCTTGGAAAGAATTGGATTTATCAATATCCTTTGTTTTTACAATCATAAGTAAAAAAAAATTTACTTGAATTTACAATTCTTTTCATGAGTCATGAATTTATGAGAGAGAATTTATCTTTGAGTTTATGAGCCCTTACAGTATATTCAATTCAATCCTTAGTGAGTTTATACTTATTTTTAGTTCGATATAAGATAACATTTCTATCGTGCAATTATGGAATTCCTAATCCAATTCCACATATGTCCAATAGGACTATGTCTAACTCAACCTCATCTACAAACTTTGAGCCAATAGAAAAACAAAGTTTACATTGTTTTGTAACTTGCAGCTTAGTTTTATCACACACCCAACCTAATGGATATGGATTTTTATGAGGTTTTTTTTCTAGACCCAACTTCTTTACAATTTCTTCAGAAATCAAATTAACTTGTGACCCACTATCAGATAAAGTATCAATTCTAGTATGCTTGGAAATGACTCTAATTTGAAATAGTTCATTTCTTTTCCTCTCATCATTATCATTATCAACAGAATGAAAAGAAGTACTTGTATATGCTTTAGAATATTGACCTTTTATACCTGTATCTGTAACCATTGTCTCGTCACCTGAATCTGATCCTAATTCCTTTTGAATAGCAACAACATTCTTCCACTACTTACTCCCAAGCTTCTTAGGCTTCAATTCCAGATGTAATACCCAGTAGTGTGCCTCATTGTGACCTTCCTTCTTACAATGAGTGCATGAAGTTTTATCTTTCTTTACAGTGTTTGTTTTATTCTCCTTCCATTTAAGTTTTTTCTTGTCTTTATTCTTACTTTCAATAGGTTTGGATGATTTCCCAACATCATGGGTTACATTTTTGCCTCTAGCTTCTAGATGAGTTGCTTAGACTAATACATCATCTAAGCTAGTTGGATTAAACATAAGTCTGGTATGCCTCAAATAACTATGAAGACCACCTATGTATTTCAACAATGTCTCTAGTGAGTCCAATGATATGCCTAATGTGAAAGCTCTCTTATGGAATTCCTGAGTATAACTTTGAACACTTTGACCTTTTAATTGGTGTAGTGTTTGACAACTCATCGTTGCTTGTTGCATATAAGCCAAAGGATAAAATTGCTTTTTAATAGTAGAAACAAATTCATTCCAAGTTGAAATGATTTTACCATGCTTTTTGAGATCTGCTTGTGTCTTTCCTTCCCACCATACAAGTGCAGTTCCTCCAAGTCAAAGGCTAGCAAGCTCGATCATCTTCCTTTCTGAAATAAATTTCTGCATCCTACAATACACTTCAATTTTTCTTATCCAATTATCAATATTTTCAGCGTTAAGTTGTCCATCATAAATCGACATATAAAATTTTACATCTAATTTGATCAAAGGGGACTTTTTCTTTTTCTTCTAGAAGGACTAGATTTATGAGAAGAAGAGGATGACGATGCCGATGATGGTGATGATGGAGGAGATGGTGGAGGAAGCATTTCTCCTTTTCCCTTATCTTCTTGATCTTTAGGTGATGAAGTACCTTAATATTTTTTCTTCTTAAACTCACAATACATCTCTTCCACCATTGCATGTATCGTCATGAAACTATCCAAGAATTGAGATTATGACCCAAGTGGGGTTCACCAGCCATCCTTCTTTGTGAAAAGAACCTTCCAATCTCTAGACTCACCTCAACAATTTCACCTTCACCTCATCTGAACCTCAATCTAGTAAGCATTCAAATCTTCACACAAAATTGTCAAACCTTAAAATCTTTCTTCTCTAATACCACTTGATCCATTAACGAAAAAGACTTTATGTGAAGTTGCTTATGTTCCTTAGTGCAACAGATCAAAATGATTGCAAATAATATAAACACATACACAAGTTGAAAACACATTCAAACAAATCAGAACAACACAATTTAATAAAGGAGTTCACCAGACTTCCTAGCTATGTATCCTAGTCCTTTAGCTTCCAGTGCTAATCGCTTTATTTTGTCTTCAAAATGTTGTTATAGGTATGAGCTCAAAACTGGAGACTCAAATGAGAAAATCAACCTCACCATCATGTTCAGCTCAAACATTTCTAGTCAAACGAGTATAAACTTGACCATATTTGGCCACTGTGACCTCCAGACCCGCTAGAACAATCCAAAACTACCTCTATCCCTGCAAAACCACTCTCTGCTGACAAAAACCGCCTCGACATGCACAAAACTGCCTCGGTTTGCATGCTGGTGGTGTGGCGGGTTCTGCACCTACAACTGTTTAATAAAAATTATGTTTGATTGGTTTACCAAGCCCCTCCCGTGACATGTTGGTTAGCAGATGTGTGTGAAGGCATTTTCATATATAAGGTTGGAGGTCGGCAGGTCGAAACCCCCGCCCAACACTCCCACCATTTTATATTGGATATACATAGATATCCGCACATATGATAAAGTTTTAGTTATATCACTCTACTCAGTTGGTTTATACATAAAACATATGGCATTATATAACATGTTTGGCTCACTCTTATGGAGAATGTGGGATAATACATAATGAAATAAGGGTTTTGGTAGCCATGGGGTTGACCCCAGCAGTTAGCCCTTTTTTCCGGTGACTCAAAACCCATCAACCTTAAATATAAACTTATCTGGAATCTTAAAAAATCCCAATGTAGCCCATCTAGTGCAGTCCTCTGGCGAAAACGTAGCCATTCTTGGAGGCCAGGAGTTTGATCCTCCCTGATCCCCAAAATTTTGGAAATAACACCAGATTGAGAAAAATCCAGGTTGCCACATGTTAGCACTAGATTGGCCCATATCAACCAATCATACCGCTAGATGTCACCTCCTTTGCTGATGTCATCTAGGACAAATGGTGTATTCCCAGGATGACACATGTCTTGTTGACATCATCATGTTTACCACTGGCTTTTTGACTTTTTGCCCTAATTTCCCATAAACTTTGATTGTCTTTAATTTATTCATCTGAACTCATATTTATGCACCTTTCACAGCATTGGAATCATATCGACGAACACTTTGAATTGATTCTACTTTCATCTGCATTTTAAGACTTTGATTTGGAGGCAAAACTAGATCCATTTTGGATCAGGATGGGAGTGATACTGAGATGCATAGGACCAAGGAGGGGGTGTAGACCAGGAAGGATGATTAGGGGGCCCCAAGAAGGTATGGTTGTGGTTTGGTTGGGGTTGTAATATGCATGGGACAACCCTTGAATGCCCTGATGGTATGGTCTAGACCCATGAGGTCTCCTTTGGTTAATGTAGCAAAGATTCTCAGTGACCGATTTAGCTCCTTGATATATAGCTTTAAGTCTAGATAAATAAGGGCACTTTTATGTGGAGTGGATTTCATCACAGACTGAGAAAATTTCAATAGAGTTCAATGGACATTAGTTCCTAGGATGGCTTTGGGTGCATCTAGGACAAAAGATGGCCAAGGCTCTCTCTGCTTCCTCCTGCTTCCTCTTAATGTTCATGGTGTACATTTGCAAGGCAAGGGTTTGCAGCATCTCGCTTTTGAAATCTTCCAGCATGTTTCCAATTTCACCGTTGATGGATGAGTTGGAAGATGATGTACTGGCCATAGGTTGACTACCCCTACCTTTTTTCTTGGCTACCTGAGAATGGTTTCCAAAGATAGTCTTGATATCCTCATAAGATAATTGTTAGATATCTCCTCCTACTAACAAATGTAAGGTATCTATAAGATCTTCTCTTACTCCCCTAAGTAGGACTAGCTTTAGTGACTCAGGGTCAATTGTGCACCTGGCCCTTTTTTAACTAAGATGGAATATTTCTTCGTAATCCTCTAAGGATTCATCATTTCCTATGGTCATCCTAAAAATTTATTCTTTAGTATCTTTTGACCGACAGTAGTCCCGATATTTGTTGTTAAAGGCCTCTTTCATCTGAGCCCAAGTTGTGATTCTATCTACAAGTAAACCCATGAACTAGTGCAATGCTGCATCCTTGAGGGTAGATGGAAATAGTTTTAACTTTTTCTCATCATCTGTATAGTCATAGGTTCAGCATATAACAAAAAAATCAAACAGGAACGTGTTGGGGTCCTCTGTGCCTAGGCCATGGAAATGAGGTAGGGAAGAGGGGCTTATATTTTTCATCTTAGTGTCCCCAATGGTTTCCCCGAGGGGGAAGGCACCCTCAACTATCTCTCTATTCCCTCTGTCATTTCGGTTTTCAGCCATTGGTTTAGTAGGAATGAGTTCCTCTCCTTGTTCTTCCCCTGTAGGTTCTTCAAATATTTTAGGTTTCTCACCTAAGGGTTCCTCCAGTTCACAGCCACCGAAGAAGAGAGAAGGTTGGTTGTTGGATGTAGTGGGGTAATTTGGAAAAAAAATCCCTAAGTTGTCCCTATTCCTAAAAGGCATGAAAGAAAATATTTTTGGTTTGGTTTTGTATTTTCTTTTTAAACTTTGAAATTACTTGTAGAATTGAAATTTTTGATTGAAGGAAAATAACTAACAGAATGAAAAATATACTTATTGAATTAAAATCTTACTTGCAAAAAGGAAAGGAAAGTAAATGAAATAAATTAAAAAAAGGAAACAACTAGAATACGTTTGCAGAAATAAACTAATGGCAGAATATTGAAGACAAGAAATAGAAGAAAAGAAAGCAGTAATCACATTCTACTCAGACACCTCCCGGGAAACGGTGCCAAAAAGTGTTTAGTGCCAATATTGCAGCAAGGATGTTGCAACTCTTGGGCTACTAGCTTTACTTATCAACCTGGGGTTCATACAAACTTGGAGGTGGCAGCGCTGTATGCATAAGTAAAAGTGATGGTTCTACCTATTGTCAATGTTCAGCTGGCGAGAAACCACCTCGGGTTCTAAGCCAGACTTCTATGGAGTCAGAAGAAGCTTGATTCTTTGATGGAAGAAAGGTGAATCTACTCTAAGAGAGTTACCCTACTACATTAATGGAGAAGGTAAACATGTAATGCTAAACCAAACCATACCCTAATTAACCATTTAAGAAGTTATGCTAGGCAGAAATGCTAAATCAGCATAAAGAAAATGCTACTATCTAAGTTGCAGAAGTAAGAAGCATCAAACAATACTAATGTGCAAGTAAAGAAACTAAACTAAATCTATTTTTGCTTTTTTGGCCTTTTATGGTTGGGGGATTAAGGGTGTTTGAGGATGGCTAGAAGGTTTATGAACTGGTTGGATGGTGTGGAGGGTCACTAGGAGGCTTTTGGTGACTTCCTAGAGGTTTTCCATCAATTCGGCCTCAAAACAGGCTGTTTCAAGAAAACCTGCAGGATGTACTAGAAACTTACACAATGATCCTCTAGGAATTACATGAAACCTACAGGATATAGATGAGAGATAAATGTGAGGTATTGGAGGTGATGGGAGGCTTGGCAAAGGTGTGTGATGGGTGGAATGGAGTGGTAGAAGGTCTAGGATAACTCAGGATTCAATAACAAAGAAAATATATGGCTAGATTCGCTCAATGTGTTTGGAAGAATTTCAATGAACAATGATGAAAAAATAATGAAGGTGATGGTGAAAACAAGGGATGGATAAGGTGGATGAAGTGGAAGGTGGTTGCTGGCTATGAAGTCTTAGTCTCCTCTTGAAGCACCTCCTTTGCATGAAACATGTGTGTCTTCCAAAACGTTATGCAACAAAATACATTTTCATATACTACAAAAGAAGAATTAATGACTCAACTACCTATACTATGCATGAAGAAAGTTGCTGAAAGGAATGAAAGCATGAGTGAGATCTACTGCAGAAATGGAGATGACAAAGATGACAATGAAATCTACCTTGCAAAATTAACGAAATACTAAATTAAAGACATCAAACTCCAAAGCTCATAAAAGAACTAGAAATATGTTTTTTTGGGGTTGGTTAAGGGTCCCTTCCTCAAGTCATGGTCCCAGAGGAAGGAAGTGAGGCCAAGACACCTACTAACAGCATTATGGTGATCCTTTTTCTCCTTGCTAACCTACTAGTTGAAATAAGGCACAAATGGAAGCAAACTATCACATAACCAGTCTAATCTACACTACTTGTAATGGGAATGCATCTAAAAGAAAATAACAAATGAAGCTATGAATCTACACTAAACGTACATGTACAATAAAGAGGAGACTTGGCTGCTAGGGTTGGTCCCTAACCCAATAGCTTCATCCCTCTGAGTTAACTCAGTGTTGGCTCAAAACAAAACACATTCTTATTACCGAAATAACAAATTACATTAATAGAACTGTCACAAGTTTTGTAGCTCTAAAATAGATTAGAATTTTACCATAAAAATCAGAATCCTACTGAGGTCCTAGGCCTCTCTACTTTTAATTACACAATAACGAGGCTCATCAATATTCTTAACTTTCTTCACTACAGTACTGCTAGATGGTCCTACTTCCCTTTGAGGCACTAATGATGGTGATGGAGTAGGTCTAATAGGCTGAGCTGGTGGTGTAGTGAAGATATCATTCTGAATGAAGGTTTCTGATTCAATATTTAACTGATTGAGGTGATGAAGGACAATTATCTTGATTAGAGAGTGATGGAAAAGACTATTCTTCTAATGTTCATATTATTTTTTATGTACAATTTAAGCCATATTTTCAATGTTCTTTTACAAATAGTAAGGGATGTTGAACAATTTCACCTAGTGAAATGCATACAAAACCTCATGTGATAGGTGTACAACCTAGAAATTTATCCCTCACAAGTGAAATATTTCATGATGATTTTCATCATGGTAGAAATTTGTCTAGAAGGTCACGAAAAGGAAAACGTTTCTTAGTGTCGTTTTTGTATCGTGCCTTGAGAAATGGTTCATACTATTGGGTACCTATATCTCTGGTTTTAAACCATTTTCACCTACATTGGGTATCCCTATGGCTACAAGAATTATGTTTGTGGAGATGGTGAAGGTTACCCCTACAATGGTCACTTGTTTAAAGTCTTCACGATTTGAGATGAAAACCCTGGTCAAAATTGGATTATGCTTTATTCTTTGAACCATTTCACAAAATTCAAAACAACATACATCTTTGAAACAACCTACTGCCATGGGTGAGGCCAACAACTCTCTAGTCTCTGTTGGCTCCAATCTCAATATTTTCCCTCCATTTTTTTATGTTTTCTTGTCTTGATCTGTGGTATTTTCTTCATCTTATGTAACATTCCTTTCTTCCTCCATCATGTTTTTAGTTTAGAAACCCTAGGGGAAAGGTGAGCTAGGGAAAGGGAGTGGGATAATTGTGTTAGGGAGTTGTCATAGGTTAGGGGAAAATTAAGGGAACTGGGGAAGGAAATTATAGAGATTAGGGAAGTAATGAAAGGGAAAAAGGTTGAGGGAGATAGGCTAGGGAATTTAATTACAAGGATGTGAGCTGGGAATGTAGATTTAGGGTTTTTAAGAGGAATGCTTGGGTATGAAAATGAAAGAGTATGTAGGGATTTAAAGGAATGGTATAAAATGCTATGGGAATGGATAAGGTGGAAGGAAACTAAGGTTCCAATTTTAAAAAAAAAAATGAATATTTCAAGGAAGATTCACACCACAAATTAAATCATCAGAGGGAGAGTGAGCTAAGAGTATGCCACCTACTTGCAAATGAAGCCAATTTATGTTATCACATTGTGGAGGCACCTAGAGACAACTGGAGCACCTGGAGATAAATTGACTCTACTTTGGGCAAAGCACATCAAATCGAGGCAAAATGCAGCACTTTTAGGGAAAAACACAATGACCAGGGGAAAAGCGCAACACTTTCAAGGAAAAACGCAGTGACCAGGGGCAAAGGGCAGCACTTTCAGGGAAAAACGCAGCGACCGGGGGAAAGCACAACACTTTCAGAGAGAAATCGATTTTTAGCTTGATGAGATGGAGGGCTAGATATTTTGAAAATGGGAATGAATGATTTAGGCCCTTGAAAATCTATTTATTTATGGAGAAATAAGTAGGACCCCCATATTCTTTCATTTTAAACTTTCTTTTTCAAAAATTTACAAATGGTAGTGGACCCACCATAACAGTTGTAAATTGGACTTGACACTTCATAGCTTCATGATCTTATGATGGTATTTAATTTAAGAAAAATAAATAAAAAACATGACTTTAAACCTTAATTACCAACTTGATCTCTACTATTCCTCATAAAATGAAATTTAATGGTAAAAAGACCAAATTTTAGAAATTAAACCTAGTGACCTAATGGTGACCTAACGTAGGCTTATTTAGGTGAATTGTGAACAAAATGATTATGGGACTCTACTAACAATGATTTGACTTGACCAAGATGGTATCCTATGACCATTAGACTGAAAGGAATAGTAGGGACTGACTTTCCTAACTGGTGATCAATTTTTTTATTGAAAAAAAATTAAACTATAAAAATTTGACCTCAAAAAGTAAAAATAATTATGTAAGAGGATATTTGATCACTGGTGATTGACATGACTAACGGGCACTAACATTGGCTCCAGTTAGGGATGGCATCTCCTTGGAGGTGTGAAGAACACTGTAGACTAGGTAGCCTTATTCATTGGGTAATGGAGTCAAAATGCCATAGAATTGACTCAAACTAAAAATTGACTTGACTAACAAACTTTGAATCTAAAGAAAAAAATAAATTAGTAGCTAATCAAAGTAAACTTATGGCCTTCTCCTCAGGCTTAAAACTCCTATGATAGCCACTTGACAGCTGAACATAAAAAGTAAATTAGTATATACAATGGTGGTGAAAATTTGTAGAAATGTCTTCAAGCATGGTAGTGCTTGAGAAGCCTACCATTGATCGCTCCTCCTGAATAATCTTCCCTGTTCATATCCTCCAATAGAAAATCATTCTTTCCTTCGAAGGTTGAGATTCGGTATGGCCCTTTCCATAAGATTTCAAACTTTTCATGTACTACTTTTTATTCATTTCTAGCATCCCAACAAAGAACCATATCCCCTAAATTGAAATTGGTTTCTTTTGTCTTGTGATCATAGATCTTTTTGATTATTTCCTAAAGTTTAGAAGTTTTTTGAAAAACTTCTTCCCTAGTTTGTTGTAAATGGATCACCTGATTTATCCTTCGCTACATATAATTTGTTTTTCTGTGCATTTCCTGCAGAATTTTCATGGCTGAGACAACAAGAGATGAGGGAAAAATAGTATCTACCACGTACACCAACTAAAAAGGAGACATACCTATGGATTTATTAGTACTGACTCGGCCCACCCATAAAGCATTAATGATATTTTTGTGCCAGTTTTTCTTATTGACTTCTAAAATCTTTTTGATGATGTTTATTAGAGATTTGTTGGAAGATTTGGCCAGACCATTCCCTTGTGGATGATAAGCAATGGAATGCCCCAATACAATATGATATTTTGCAAAAAACTCCACCATCTTCTTTGACTTGAAAGCAAAAACATTATTAGTGATTATATTATGTGGGAAACCAAATCTAGAAAAGAAATTAGATTCAATAAATTGAATGATAATAGGATCAGTAGCTTTCCTGGTTGGAATCACCTCAATCCATTTTGTAAAATAGTTCGTGGCTGTTAGGATCCACTTGTGTTGTGCAGATGATGAAGGATGGATATTGCCTTGAAATCAAGGCCCCATTGTTGGAAAGGAGTTGTGATTGAAATGGGATGAAAGGGTAATGGAAAATTGTTTGTTTTTCCTTGGAAAATATGACATTCATGAAAGCTCATCATTGTTTTCTATACATTAGAAAATAGAGTAGGCCAATAAAACTTGGCTCTCAAAATTTTATTCACGGTAGTCTTCCAGAAATGGTGGCCACCACAGTCTCGTTTATTGAAATCTCGTATACATCCTTTGCTTTATTTTCTACCAAACATTTTAGTAACACACAATAGGGTCCTTCCAAAACAAAACACCATCAAGAATGAAATATTTTGAAGCCTTCAACTTTAAAGATCTAGTTTTACCTTTGGGTAATTTCGGTGGAGGGTTTAAATGTTGTAATACATAAACAATATCAGAATACCATGGAGATGAAGTGAACATTTTGGACACCTATAACTGTGTTGGGTAGCATAAGCCCCACGCAACGGTTAGGGGGCTCAGAGCTCGCAATTTTGGGTAAAAGCAGTGTAAAGGCTCTGCGAGATGTGTGGAACACGATTTGTAATAGGTCAAAGTAAAAAGTGTAGTCCGGCCAAAAATAATGTAAAGAAATATGAGTCGGCCTGCCCATGGATCACGGTCCATGGAAAGGTATAAATAGAGTAAGGCTATATGGGTAAAGTAGCTAAGTTTGGTTGGATAATTTGGAGATCTAATATGTAATGGGTTTTTGGAGAGAAGCGGTTCGAAAGCATTTGTAAGTCTTAGTCGAGGGTTTGGGTAGAGGATAGAGGCTCTGCAGCTATGTGCGCAGAGGCCTGGAAGAGTTCACAGTTGTGTGCGCAGACCCCTGTAGCTGAGTGTGCAGGGTGGATCTGGTCGTTATGGGGTTAAATGGAAATAAAGATGAATTCATTCTGAAATTTAATCTTTGAATTATCGCCTATTTCGCAATTTGTATGGTTAATAAAGCTATTTAGGTCTATGCACATTGATTATTGAATACTTGTGAATTAGGTTTTAGTATTAATACGTTAAAAAAATAAAAGTGATAAATATTTACTTAAAGACCACTTTAAAATAGATCTAAGTTGAAATACTTCATCCACTAGAGTAGATCTATAGACTGTGTGAGGTATTCAAGATCTCGCACAGTATGAAGTTGCAGAACGGAGCGCGAACCCTCCAAACCATATCTAGATATCCCAACGGTGTGGACACCTAGTTCCAACACCCTCCCCTGCTACCTTAGGTGAGACGTCAGTCCGTGCTTCATGGGCTATTGCCGAAGGAGCCGGTAGCTGTGGGATTTGCTTGGCTAAATAATTCTTCTGAACCTGGGTTAGGCCTATATAAGCCAACAAATGGTTCCATTGCTGGGATTGGGATCTGCCTAAGGGGTGTCTGATGTGAGAACACTGGAACCCTACAAAGAAAGAGATTGAAGAGTGGTGGGATCTAAAACTCCACGAGTTCGCAATTCAGGAAAATAGAAACCTGCAAGTATCAGAGGAAGATTGGGTAGACCGGTATATATTCATAGATATTCAGGAGATCTTCTTTGCGTCATTCTTGGTAGAGCTGTAAAAGTGGATCACAAGGCTAGCTGACAGCGTGGGAAGGTGCAGATTGGACCAGCCTATTGTGTGGACCTTGGAACTGGTGCACAGGCTAGAAGCCAACGTGGATAAAATCATGCATGCAATAGACCATTGGCTAGATCGGGTAATAGGAGGATTTATCACTAAGTTCGCGATAAATACTATTGTGAGCTATAGCGAAGTGTAAAGGTAGTTTCTTCAAGGACCTCGGGGTAGGTATATCAAATCATTGAATACTTGGATTAAGATGATGTTATTTCAAAAATAGATCATGCGCGCTTATTGATGTCTGGAGTAACATGGAGCAGAAGAGGTTACCATGAAACAAGAGGAGTAGAAAATAGTCCTTTCGTGTCCATTTCCCAAGAAAGAAAGGAGGAGATCATGAGGTTCTCACTAGGAAGTGCAGTCTGGTTGATCAAGGAGTGCTTCCCGTTGATACCACCTCCATCGACACCACCACCTGTGTCACTGACATCAAACCCATCGACCCCAATACTGACCCCACCTTCAACCCTGCCAACGCCGAAAGTTGGGATGATGATCACATTATAGCTACCAACATTTAAGGGTATGGGAAGTGAGGAATTGGGTAGGTTTTGGTTTGTGATAAAATCTGTATGGGACACTCAGGGCATCACAGATGATAACATCAAGAAGGCTACCCTGGTTAGCGCGTTGTAGGACCGTGCATTGACCTGGTACATGAAATATTCAAGTGACCATCCCAATGAAGGATTGGTAAAAATCCAGGAGGCACTAAATAAGGAATTTGGGTGACCCAATTCAGAAGCACAGTCAGTTATTGCATTCAAGGAAATTGTTATGATGCCTGATGAAACCCCATGGGATTTAGATCAAAGGAAGAAAAGTACCATCCATGAGGCCAATATGACACTGATAGATGAGCAACATTTCACTTAGTTTATCACATCATTAATGCCATATCTGAGATCGTCTCTATCACAACAAAAGATTTCAACCCAAGCCGAAGCACTAGAGGCAGTGATGCAACTGCGCAAAACCCCAATACAAGACCTAGAGTTGGGAGTACAACAAATCCAAGCACAAATACAAAACTTATGTCTGGATATGCGAAGATTAAAACAAGGGCAAGCACTTAGGACCGAGGCATGGGAAGAAGTATGGTGTATCAAATGTAAGGGACTAGGCCAATCTTTGCAGACCCTGTGATAGGAGGGGAGCCCATAGCATTGCGACCAGAGGTACAGGTTGGGCCAAGCATAGCACCCACACTCTAGTGCACAATCTATGAAGTAGGAGGGAAGCATGAAACGGAAAATTGTCACCTATTGTTGAGCTTACGACAACCCCCTCCTCAACACTTATTTTGTAACTTCTGTAGAATGGTGGGCCATGAGGAAAGAAGTTGCCACAGTTACCAAATGTTGATGGATTGAACACATGCGTATAGGATGAAAATAGAGGTGTGTGGGTAGGATTCCACTACACCATTCGTACGAGGACGAGTGCAATTAATTTGCTACAATTTTGGAGGGTCGGGGCATTATGTGTGGAAATGTACGAACCCGACCAAAGCCTGTTGTCCTTACTGCTACCAATTTGACCATGAAGCAGTCGATTTCCCCACACTGATCACTCAGATGTGTGAATAGGGGATTCTCCCGACCAACCCCACTCAGAACGTCTAGGTCATGAAAGCTGAAGCCCATGCAGAGGAGCCGAACGTAAATATGATGCTCCAGAGTGGCGTGACCATTGGAGAAGATAAGGGGAACTAGCCAGAGACCGATGCATGGGTCCATAAGGTCCCCCCAAAGCAACCATACATTGATTTAGGGCATGCGAAGGAAACCTTTATGGAATCCAAGAAGAGCTTAGTGGAAGCTTCTACGTCACGGAGTAAGGATCAATTCGGATCAGAGAAGGACACGTCTATGATAACTACCTTCTTGGAAACATGCTTGAACTTACTAAGGGATGCCAAAGTGGTAAGGGGGTTGCAGGAATTGATAACTTGGTGCACAGGAGTAGATGAACCATGAATGATCCGAAAATTAGGAAAACATGCTTTACGCACTAGTCGGGAAATGCAACTAACATTCCAAATTGGGGACTATGAGATGGATCAGGTCGTTTTAGATTTGGGGTCCGATGAAAATGTCTTATCGAAGTAGACTTAGGAATGCATGGGCAAGCCTCCACTACAATGGTTTTCGATTCAACTAAGGATGGCTAACCAAGAAAATATTTTTCCTTTGGGATGCCTGCATGGAGTTACAGTAGACATCAATGGCATCAATGCCCAAAATGATTTCGAGGTTATCGAAATTGTGGTTGATAGTAACCAATATCCTACATTGTTAGGGATATATTGGGAAACATATATGAATGGAGTCATAAATCTCAATAAATGCAAAATGATCTTTGAAAAGAAATCTCTTCGTGTAGTGGTCCCATCGGACCCAGCAGAAGGGGTACGATATACTGATCCTGTGCTCGATGCAAACAGCGACGACGAACTCGATTGCATCGACCAGATTACTACACAGAATCAGGACAGGGTCAATCCAATAGCGGATGGTCAACTCTCATGGGACCTCGATAGTTCTTTCACATCGAACTCATATGAAGAGGTTGAACGATGACATAACTGACTAAATGAAGTAACCACACTCAATTATAGTCGGATGGTGACAGTGGGAGTAGAGGAACTAATGAAGATATTCGAGAAAATATTTCACAAAGCTACTACTTCTAGACAAAGGGTCACTCTGAAGATGTGAATGACAAGGCACAAATGTCAAAGGAAGGCATGTGCATAGTCAGAAGCATGAAGAAAAGTACACATTCCTCGCCAGGCGAGGCTACAGGTGTTTGAAGTCTGGACATCTACCCAGCCTAGAAGTAGTAGCCTAAAGCTCCCTCAACAGACTAGCGCCAGGGTTGCCAGAGGCTCAGGGAAGTTATCGATACCACAGGTATGTTGGGCTCGCAATGGACGAAAGAAGGTAGCTCAGAAAATACTGAGTGGTCGTGGACCTTCCAACACTGATAAACGGGGGTTACGGCTGAAGAAGCAAAGTAAACTATGAAGCAGAGGGGCTCTAGAATGTGTTGTGACATTACTACCATGGCTATTCCCACACTCACAAAAGAGTATAAACCCCAGACCGATTACCCATATGCTTCAGAAGTGCTCACAACCCGGGCTAGGAGGGATGAGCCAAACTGGCACCAAAGATGCGAACACCTGACTAGCAGTAGAAACTACAGCCTCAGCACCTCGAGCAGTTGAAAGAAGGCGTGGGACTATAAACTAGTCTGCAGAAAACCGACGCGGAAAAAGGAATTATCGACAAGCTAGGTGGTTCCCATGTTCACAGCTACGCCTCAAGGATAGTGCTACCACAAAGAAAAGTCAAAAGATAACCGTTAGCCACATAGGCTCTAACAAGCTAGTCAGATCACGCCAGACAGGAGCGGGTTGCAGGACATTGAGGCAGAAGTTCTGGAAGAGATATGCAAAGATTTGTGAGCTTGAATTGCAAATGGGTGGAAGAGATTTCTTCAAATCTCATAGCATGTGGCTGGTGCTAGATTTTTGGCACTTTGAACTAGCAAAAAACAACAAGTAAGCAGCTACTAGGAACTGCATGAGCAGTATGGAAAGAACCCAAGCACGAGTTGCCAAAGAAATTCAGTTGAGTCAAGAAGAGCCCTCTCAAGTTCCTGAAGTTCCTAAATCCCCATGCACCTCGCGATCCAAGAAGAACAAGCAGAAGATGGGTCCAATCTGGGCCTCCCCAAGATTCAAAAAAAGTTCGGTAGTTGACAAAGGTAAAATAGTGATCGACAAACTTGATGAGAAGGAGGAAGACCTGCAATACCTAATCAATCGAATTGACGCATAGGTAGAGGAAGAGGAACCTACATTCAATTTCCCGTCATTACCCCCATATCTTTCTCCTTGGACTAGGATGACCAAGCTAGTGAAATACATAGACACTACAAAAACAACACTCTAGAGCCCGCTCCTTCTAGATGAAATAAGGTTCGAAGGATTGCCAATGGAAGGATCCAGAGCAATTTTGGGTCACATTTCCATTCCTTTCAATGGATGATGCCATTAACTCAGTATTAGCAGCATGGGCCTTGGAATGGCCCACCCGAGACAAGACCATTCTCGACTAACTAGATGCAAAACAACAAAAGAAGGAATGCCAACAAAGACTCATCCAATTGGCAGAAAAAACATGATAGGACCTGTTAACACTCAGGTTGTTCCCTGCTTCCTAAAGGGAATATGGCCGAGGTAACCACTGACCAATATTTCAGTTACAAGTCCTAGCCTACCTGTAACTAGAGAGGGCTCTCTCTTTATAATTTAGCTTTGTTGGTGGATAATTTTAGGCTAGCTATGGTGTGTTGTTTTGTTTGAGTTTGGTGGGTTGGTGAATTTAAACAGAGCTGAGGTATAGATTACATAACAGTTTGGTCCATTGGGCAATGGAGTTCAGGTAGTGTGCTGCTGAAGGATGTTTATGAAGACAGAGTATTACTGCAAAGCCAGACAGGCATCTGTGGAACAATTTATCAAATTTTGTGATGTGGTTTATGGAATTAGTGAGTGAAAGGCAATTAAGAATATTTCACTATGCTAACAAAGGAAAAATGAAAGTATTGCTTAAGAGCAGTTAAGAATTCTTAAACAATATTCACAAAGATAGAATTAGTTTAGACGTGAGCAATTAAGAATTCATATCCATGGCTAATCCAGAAGAAAACATATTTAGAAATAGAGATTGAGCATAGGGTGTGTTCAAACAAATCCTAAGCTATTCTTTTTCTCTATTTACCATGATTATGAAAATATATGGATTTTGGCATACAAAGAAAAACAGGAACACAGTTTAGAATTACTTATTGTTCCAGCTAATGACATAGGAATTCTGCAACTCAACAGGGCCATTCATCTCCACCTTTAGATAGTATAGAACTCAGGAACTCCACCAGCAATTTGTATTAGATCAAATGTCTCAGATATACAATACAACTCTTCTGAAAGAGTTTCACTACAACCAACCCTCAATACGTTCTTTGAGGGGATATATATACAAAAATGGGATAGAAAATATCTCAATAGTGAGTTATTGTGCAATAAATTGCACCACCAACTCTCTTACAAAAAAGTAAATGAAGGAAATAACTACAACATCTAATGTTGAGATGGCAGCTATCTTCCTGTCAGACAACTTTTCACTTTATGGCTCAGGAAAGTTGGCTGTAGTTGTGCCTTTGATTCTGCGTTAGTTGAGACTGCTGTCTCGGTGCTTTGGTGAGTCACTGTACGGATGCTTCCTGTGATACTTGCGTGCTGATCTGTCTGCTGACCTGTACTGTGACTGAGATCTGATTTTTCACAAAAAGGAATAATATAGTGGCATCACCTGGGCAGAATTTGCAGTATTGCCTGCCACCAATCAGTTGGAGGTAGCTGATGCCTCCTTATTTTCACCAGTGTTTCATCTGCTTCTGTATATCTGTAGAAGTTTGGAGGCACCTCAAACAGATGATTTATCTCATGCTCAATAAAAAATAGATTTTCTAATTTGTCATATAGAGACTACCCAGAGGGAGGCCCTACTTCTTCTGTGGAGCTGTTGGATGCTGTTATTTGATTTTCAACCTAATTGTTGATCCTTGTGATATACTGATTATATGACAACAGCTGTCTTGTGCCAGTCACTAGGCTTGGCAGTCCTTTATCCTGTAACACTGTCATTTTTGCCCTGAATTCATCAATTTCTGCCTTTATTTCCTGACATTTTCTTTCCAGAGTTTGAGTGAAGTTCCTCAAAGTTAGCACTTTCTTTGCTGTCAGGATGGTGTCTGTTCTGCTGTTTATCTCTAGAGCTGTCAATTCCTCCCTAGTGTGGTTATTGAGGAAATGTATCATTTTATTGGCTTGCTCAGGCATGATTCCTAGTGTTGTTCTGGCTCTTTGTATTTCAACATGAGCCATGCCTATTAGTTCAACCTGCTCATGTATTGCTTGGATTGACCTCCATTGGTCATGTATTGATTGGCCAATTTTGGCCCAAATTATCTTCTTCATTTTTGCTAAGGTCTTGCCTAGAAGCAATTCCTTTTCCAAAGTTTTTACTTTGGCCTCCAAGGCCTTTATTTCTCTTTGCTTTTCTGCCACTGTCATCTTGGACTTATCATAGCTGGCCTCTAGCTTGACCAGTCTATCCTTGGCTTCATTTATTTCTGTCACTTGAGTTTCAAGCTCTTTGACAGCTTTCATCAAGTCCTCCATACTCATGCTGGATTCTACTGCTGCTCTTGCTTCTGTTGTTGCTCCTGTAGCTGATGTAGCTGTGGTTGGTGTTGGAATGGCAGGAGTGGCTACTGCTGCCTATGTAGGAGGGGCAGGTCCAAGAGTTGTAGATGTTTGAAGGGGCTGAGAGGTTGACTCCCCTTGCTTGTCCTGCAATGCCTTCTCTAATTCTGCTTCCATTTGCAATATTCTTTGATTCATCATCAGAAGCAGATCCATGGCATCATCCACTTTCTTTTCTTGTGCAAGTTCTGTTGTTTGAGGGTGAACCGTTGGAGGCAATTTTGCCTTCTTTCTCAGTGTAGCAATGTCATCCTCTTTTTTCTTCATAAGGGCCCTAACACCCTTTGGATCTTTTGGATCATGTCCCAGATCAATGATTATGTCTTCCAAAGTCTTTATTCTGTTTTCCTTAGCAGAGGAAGACAACCTTTCCAAATCAAGTTGTGTATTTGTGTTCTTTAGTGATTCTTTTAACTGATGGGCCAACATAGCCCTGTCTGCAAGTGTGGCATATACCATTTCCCCTGTCTGTTTATGCATCTCTATTTGATCCATGGGGTGTATGTCCTTGGAGAGGACTTCTAGACTTGTTTTGGTGTAGTCTGCAGATGATCTAGGTTTTGGCACTTTAGGCTTAAGATGAGTGAAAATCATCTTATCTTCCTTGATGTCGTATGCTGCCATCAATCTCTGCTGTTTGGAGGGTGTTGTCTTCAAAAATTGATCATATAGTTGAACTCTTAAGAGTTCGTTTTGGGCCTTGATCTCCTTAAATGATCCTTTGATTCCAGCTGGTTGTTTTCCCTACTGCATTGAGGAGGATACCTCTGTGCCTTGATGTATGGCATGTTCCAGCTAAAATGAGCTAGTGGCAGTCTGCTGGCTGGATTGTCTTTCTCTGTCTTGGCTTTCTTCCCTTTCCTCACTGATGTCTTCTTCCTCTATTTCAGGGTCAATTCTTCGCCTCTTTGCCTCTGGTTGCTGTGTTGACCCACTTGGAGGTGTGACCTCCACTCTATCTCGCTTTTTTCCTCTCTCTTCATCGAGAGGTGTTTGCAAAACTGGGATTTGGGGTGGTCCAGTTTGTTGTAAAGGGGCTTGCCCTTGAGTTTGATCCTTTGAGGTGTTGGGCTGCCTTGCCTCTGTCTCTTGTTGTTCATCCATTATTTCTTTGCCTTTTGCTGTAGTGGTGGTTGTAGAGGCTTGCTGGGTAGTCTGTGCAGCTGGAGTAGTGGATGTGCCTTCTCCTACTTGGACTGGTTGCTTGAACAGGACATGTTGACAAGAATCCAAGTCAAGAGTTTTCTCTAAATCTTTCACAGTCTGCTCCATTTTCTCTTCCTGAGTAAATTCTTCTACTATTGACTCAAGTACCCATTCATCTTGGTTGGAAAAGTGTTCTATTTGTGGATATGGGAAATGTTTATAAGCTAGCAGCCTATACTTGACTCTCCTAGCAATGATAAAGCCTTCAGGGTCATAAGGGACCCACCAGAAGCTTCTTTTAAGTTTGAGTTGCTGCCCCAATATTTGATCAGCTTCTTGCCAACCATCTTTCTTGTTCATGATGAATGGGCCTAGGTGGTCTCTAAATTTGAGATTAGCTTTCTTCTTGGCACCGTGGAAGTGTGTAAGATCAGATTTTATGAGTTGTCTATAGTATTCCAGGGAAAACAACCTCATAGGCACATACCTTGGGAGCCTGTAGGGACAGAGCTCACAACCATAGATTCTGATAACTGTATGATTTTGGTATAAATACCAATCACCTATTTTGTAATTCCTCGACAGCTGTAATATTTTCTGCATATCTTTGGACAATCTGGCAGGAGGAGTCCTCTTTAAGAGGCATGTGACTGGATAAACAAATTGTTCAATAAATTCACAGTAGGAATAGGGAGAATTCTGGACTTGGTGGAAGACTGAAAACCAGAAGATGACAGACCTCCTCTCACCCTGTGAGTCTAGCTTCTTGATTGGGCACTAGAAGCAATCTGCATGATAATACATGAACAGGTGATAGATGTATGATGAATATTTAAATATTGCTTCCCTTTTTAGCTTTGACAGTTGGTCATGCATCTTGTTGGCAATATACTTGTCATAATTGTATTTTACAGCAGGGGGCTTCTCAAGGCTATATGCAGATAGCATGACCAGCATAGTTTCATCAACATACTCATTTGTGGTGAATCCCAGAACAGAGGTTATCATGTCCACCAGTAGCTTGCTTACCTCATTGAAATTTGTATATGAAAAAGGAGGTGGCCCAGAAGGTTGGCAGTCTGCCTTCATGAAATTTTTGGCCACTACAGAAATGTCTATGCTAGAGAGATTGGAGCCCTCATTCAGCAAGTACTTAATGGAAAATGGGTATAGCAGCTGGGTTTGTTTGTAATTGAGCATATGATTTATGGAGTCTGGTGTTATGTAGAAGAGGATGCTCTGAGATGGAGACTTTACAGCTCTGAGCTTCTGGTCATAGTTTTCTGCACAGAGGTGAATGACTTCAGGGAAGACATTTACAGATGGCAGGAAGTAGGTGGGCAGATTGGACTCCCAGATGCCATACATGTCAATGTTATCCAAGTGACTGCTCCTCAACTGGCAGAAGGTCTGTAAGTGGTTCATCTCTGCCACAAAATCTGCAATGAGGAAATCACTGTCTACCAGTGACATAACTTCAAGTTCTTTATTGGGTGGATTAACAAGAGCTACATCCAGTGCAGATGGGGTGGCCATGTTTGATTTCAACTCGATGTTTATTTGAGTTTAGGATTGGTGCAAAGGCTGAGGAATGCCTACTAAATTGTGTTTGGCAGTGAGCAGCTTGAGAGTATAAGGAAACTCTTACAGGTTTTCATAGACTGTGGGGCTCTCTGCTGGAACAACCAGAGTGTGTTTGAGATAATTAGCTGGGTTTTTAAGGGAATTTCTGATATCAAGGATGAGGGAGCAATTGTGCGGGCTTCTAGCCAGTAGCTCGGCTTCTTCGATTAGTTTTTAATGGTGAATTTCGGAGAAGGGCATGGGTTTGCTGTAGAGCCTTATGGTGCAGGGATTTTACCAGGTTTTTGAGTAGTTTCAGTGGAAAGTATATCTGTGAGGAGATTTCGCAGAGTTTCTTTACAGGAATTTAGGAGAAAAATAGGAGAAATGTGGGTAAAATAGGTCGCCTACGGCAATACCTGGTTTTCTCGGTGCAGGAGCCATCGAGCTGGATCAATTGCAGGTATTTGGGTCGACAATGAGGGTGGAAACAACTTTGGTGGGTGAATTCTTGACTTCGGCCGTGAACGACGTTTTTTGCATGCAGAGTGCTCTGGAAACGACGAATGAAAATGACCAACAACGGTCATTTCCCGTCTTTTTATGCATTTTTGGCCCTTTGGCGCCTTTTTGGTGATGATGTCATGCTGATGTCATCATGGGTCCGGGTACGGCAGGGTGATGTGGCAGCTGACATGGGTGGCCAGGTGGTGGTGACATGGTGGCAGGGCATATGGGTGGATAAACGACGTGGAGGTAACGTGGAGGCGCGGTGGCGGAAAAGGTGAGGTGACGTCACGCTGACGGGGACGTGACGTCAGCGAAGGGGGATGGGCGGTAAGTGGTTTCCCCAGAGGCCCCATAGGTGGTAAGTGGTTTAAGGGGGGGGGGGGGGGGTTTCCGAACAGTGCGGGAGGCCAACGCGTGGCGGGGGTACGGCAGTAATACCGCCAATCCCCCAGACGCAAAAGGTCGGGAATGTTGTGTGGGGAAATGACTGCCCATCGCTGGATTAGATCGCCCACGATCAGACGACTGGCGGGGATTGTGATGTGATGACACATTAACAGAGGGGGACCCGCCGATTATTTTATTGGTTTAAAATAAATCGCGCGCGGGGGGGTCGTTAACTTAGGATTTGGGTTTTTAGGTTTATTCGCACCCATTTATAAATGTTTTTATTTAAAAAACATTATAATAAATGTATTTAGGGCAGAAAAAGGGTAGGAAGGGTTAATGAGGGCGGGGACCATGATTTTTGTTTTTAGCCAAAGTTTTTTATTTGAAAACCATAGTTTAGGGTCAAAGAGGGTTAATATCAACCCCTCATGGGTTAATATTCCCCAGGAGAGGGCTATATAGCTATAGTGCTAGGGGGAGGGTATTTTATACCGATCTTTTGGGAATTTTTAATAGATCTTTATAGAATTAGGGAAGGGGGCACTTACGGAGCTAAATAATATATCAGTTGTTAATATGACATTGTGAGGTGAGTGTAGGTGCAAAGATTAAGTTTTAAGAAGTAAAAATTAGGAATGGAAGGTAAATGAAATGAGAGTAAAGATTTTTACACAAAAAATGTGGCTTCTTTTCCTTGATTGAACTTCGTAGTTTGACCTGGTACTTTGTCATGAACTGAAGTGGAACAGGACACTTGAGTAGATCTCAAGGTCCTTTGGGATGTTAGTAAATGATGTTTGGGGAAAATAGGGGAAATTAGACATGCTTCCAATGTTTTGTCCTCAAACCTCTACTTTGATGCCAATACCCTGAATGGAATAAGCCTTTGTACTTGATAAGCCAATTGGTGATGGCCCTTCATTTCTACAACCTTGCACTACTTACCCAACCTAGTAATCCTAACATTTTTTCTTCACTTGAAGTGGGTGCACTTGAATTAGCAGACCCTGATTGTTCTCTTTTTCTTTTAACTGCCCTCCTATCTAAATGTACCCTTATTTCTTCCAAGGACCCAGATTAAGCAATTGGTCTCCTTCATTTCTCTACCTAGCTAGTCATATGCCAAGCTTGGGTTGTTTGGACAGGAAACATTCTCTATTATGCCACAAGAAATTTAAACATGGCATGGTCTAGATTAGGCTATTGGGCCATCCATCAAGTATGATTAGCAACAATATTTGTAGAGTATGATACTGCCCAAAGATAGTAGTGGCATTTTTACTTGCCACTTTCCTGGTCTTTAGTCTGGGGTTCATTTTCACTTTTCTTTTGACCATTTGATTTTCTTGCCTTTTGATTATTCTTTTAAGGCATACCCTCTTTTCATTTTTTAATTTTCATAGTATGTACACAAAATATGGAACCTTTGCAGCCTGCAATGATGAACATATTTTAGCCCTTCCACTGTCAATCATGAAAGATGAAACCTATTGGTATAGGAACCTAACAATGGCTCCACTTGGGGATGGCTTTTCCTGGAGGAAAGCCAAGAACAGCAGGTCAGATGGTCTTTATTTTCCTTTCTTCACTACAGTGAATCCCCTTCAGTATTGACACCTTTGATCTGAATCTAATGAGTAGATATGCAATGTCTCATGACCTCCTTTGTACAAGAATTACCAATTTTTATCTTACTGACCTGTATCACTGCTTATCATTGGTTCTCTGTTCTGTAGACCTTCCTCAAAAATTTTTATGGAACTTTTCAAGCATCTATTGTCATTTTTCATATGGTTTTTTTGATCATTATTCAAAATTTGATGTAGTTGTTCTTCTATCTGTCTACTATAAAAAGAAAAATGCTGAAAATATAGACATTTATATATAAACTGTGGCTATCCTATGCTCATGGATCATAGTAGTTCTTGAGCATTCTCCCATTCACTGGGCCTTCATCATTATTTGACTCATCTAGACTCTTGAGAAAAAAGGTATTATTGCCTTGCACAGCTTGAATTACAAATGCCCTTTCCACAGAAAGTCAAATTTGCCATGCTTTCCTTTGTCTTCCCTCCTAGAGTCCCATTTCAATACTTTCTTCCCTATGAAAAAGTCCTCAACTTTTGTTCTTTTGTCAAACACCTTTCTCAGTTTCTCTTGTAGAACCTGGGTTCTCTGATACACTTCTTCCCTTGCTTGCTGTAAGTGAATTGTTTCATTGATCCTCCTCTGGATATCATTGGGTTCAGCCTGTATTTCCTGCAGCAATTTGATCACAGGGATCCAAAGAGATGATGGGAACACAGCTTCTAGGCCATACACCAACTCATATGGGCTAGTACCAATAGATCTTTTGGTGGTCAACCTATCTTCCCATAGTGCATTTACCATCTTTTTATGCCAATTCTTTTTGTTCTCCTCCAAGACCTTTTTAATGATGTTGATGAAGATTTTATTGGAGGACTCAGCTAGTCCATTGCCTTCAGGGTAATAGGTTGTTGAATGACCTAGGGTGATATGATATTTGTGACAGAAGCTGATCATTATTTTGGATTTAAAGGCAGCTCCATTATCTATTATGATTTTCTTTGGGCAGCAAAATCTAGACAAGATATTGGTTTCTAGGAATTGTATGATAGTTGAGTCATTTGCTTGTCTACAAGGTATGGCCTCTATCCATTTGGTGAAGTAATCAGTAGCTGTCAGGATCCATCTATGTTGGCCTGAGGATGAAGGGTGAATTTCCCAATGAAGTCTAGGCCCCATTGTTGAAATGGTTTTTCAGTTGAAATGGGCTTGAGGGGTAAGGGAAGCAACTTTTTCTTCCCTTCAAAGATTTGACATTTATGACATGACATTACAAACTTTTTTGAATCAGTAAACAGGGAGGGCCAATAAAATCTAGCCCTCAGGATTTTATCAGATGTGGATTTCCAATATAAGTGCCCTCCACAATCTCCTGCATGAGATTCTCTAAGGACCTTATCAGCTTCATTTGAAGTTAGGCATTTAAGCAGGACACCTTCATGATTTTTCCAAAATAAAAGATTGTCTATGATACAAAATTTTGAAGCTTTCAATTTTAGAAATCTCTTTTTGGTTCTGGATAACCCTGGAGGAGCTTGCAGGTTTAATAATACAAAACATATGTCACCATACCAAGGTGATTGTAAAAAGTCTTGATTGATCTGTGGAGTCGCCATCTCCTGTTCGTTATCCAGTTCATTGATGTCAAGGGCTTGGAAATTAGTTTCAGTCATTAGTTTAGCTAGCCCTTGTCCTTTTATGAGTTTTGTTGGTTTGATTTCTATATCATATTCCAGAATGTTGGCAATCCATTTGCCCCGATTGCCTTCAATTCCCTCTTGAGTTAAAATGTCTTTGACTACTGCATTGGGCACATATGCAACTATGTGAGAGTAAAGGATATAAACTCTGAAGTCCTTTATGGCTTTTACAAGGGCATATGCTAGCTTTTCCATGATCTTGTACTTGAGTGGGGCATCCCTAAGGGCTCTACTGAAAAAGGAAATAGGTTTTTCACATCCCAAGTCATCCTTTTGCAGTAAGGCAGCAGCAATTGTATGTTCAGAAGCAAAGGAGAAAATTATAAAATCTCTATCAAAACTATGGCTTGTAAGAACAGGTGTTTTTGTTAAAGCTATCTTGATTTCTTCAAAAGCTTGTTTAGCCTCAACTGTCCATTTGACCTTGGCATCTTTCTTCAGCATATTGTTCAAAAATCTTATCAGCTCAGCCAAGTTAGGAATAAATCTTCTTAGGAAATTAATTTTTCCTAAAAAGGCTTGCAATTCTTTGATGTTTCTTGGATGGGGGACCTGAAGTATAGCTTGAATCCTATCAGGGTCAATTCTTATGCCATCTTTTGAAATTATATGGCCTAGGAGTTTGCCTTCTTCCAGGCCAAATAGTGATTTCTTTGGGTTCAAAGAAATGCCATATTTTCTGCAGATTAAGAACACTTGTCTGAGGTGTTTTAAATGTTCTTGGTCTGATTTTGAGAAGGCTGTTAGATCATCAAGGTATATTACTAAGAAATCATGGATTTCTTTAGCAAAGGCTATATCCATTGCCCTTTGAAATGTGGCTCCAACATTCTTGAGTCCAAAAGGCATTTTGACATATTTGAAAGTTCCCCAAGGTGTGGTGAAAGTTGTTTTATCTTGATCATCTGGGTGAACTAAAATCTGATTAAATCCTAAGAAGCCATCCAATAGTGAGATCCTTGAAGCTCCCACTACCCTTTGTAAGATGTGATCCATTTTTGGCAAGGGGTAGTGGTCTTTGAGAGAGACTTTTTTTAAATTTCTCAGATCAACACAAAGTCTTATCTCCCCAGTTTTCTTTGTTGTAGGTACAAGGTTAGAAATCCATTCAGAAAATCTTATAGGTGCAATGATCCCAGCTTCATACATTCGTTTTACTTCCTTTTAAATTAGGGGAAGAAGGACTGGATTCACTCTTCTCAGTTTCTATTTAAAGGGTTTCTGGTTTTCTTTCAGGGGTATTGTGTGCTGGATAAATGTAGTATCATAGGATTTAAGGTCCTCATAACTCAAGGCAAACACATCTTGAAACTCTTTGAACAGTTTAATATATTCTGATTTCTTATCAGGAGGTAAGGTTCTAGAAAGCTTGACCATTTTGGGATTTTCAGTGGTCCTAATATTACACTCCTCTATTTTTGCATTGATGGGTTGCATATTTGGTTTCTTAGGGAGATCATTTGAATCAAAAATGTCTTCTAAAGGAGTAAGACCTGTGGGCAAGAAATTATCCTTTTGTTGAATTACCTCAGTTTCTTCTTCAATAATTTCATCAAGATCTGCTAGTTTTAATTTCTGTAAATTGGCAGAGTCAAAGGTTGTAGGATGTAATATCAGGTCTGTTGTTTCAGCTGATATAATTGTGTTCAGTTCATCAATTTGGTGCTGATAATCCCTAATGTTTGTGTCAATGTTCAAGTTTGAGAATTCCTCCTTCATGGTCAAAAAATTGTTTATCTGAGTATCATTCTCAAATACTTGCCAATTATCTAAATTGTCTGGGGCAGAAGGCGTGTGTTTAATCTCAGCAGTGAACTGGTGGTTAGGCCCAAAAGGAAGTTTACAGGTGCTTGCAAAAGTTGCCAAACTATGAGCATGCAAGTTGTGGCTCCTAGGTATTTTGGTGAGCTGATATTCCAGGAAGTTGTTGAGCAAGTCTGTCACTGCTAACCTATAAGACCTTAACCTGGGATCATTTGTGACCAAATTTCCCTTTATCTGTTGTATAATTAGGTATGAATCACCCAATATGGATACTTTGGTCACTCCTAGGCTCTTAATCAGTTTGAGACCTAGTAAAAGGGCCTCATATTTAGCCATGTTATTTGTACATCTGAAGTTAAGCCTATATGCATGGCCCAGAGCATGGTCATTTTGCGTATTGTGTATCCAGACCCCTGCTCCCGCTCCTAGCTTATTTACTGACCCATCAAATTCTAAATACCACAAGGTCTCTTGATCAATGTTTGTTTCAATGGATTTACAGATTGTTCAGTGGGTTGGTCTAGTTTTGGTGATTCTTGTGATATATCAGCAGACTGTGCTGGTTTGATTACATCAGTGGTATTTTGATCTGGAGCTGTGGATTGTTCATTCATAAGTCTGGTTTCTGTTGTTTTTAGGAGCTTGACCTCAGTTTTGGGACACATATCAACATTGTATAGTATGAATGAGTCCATGTCTGAATGAATGGAGTAGATTGGGAAGTTTTGGGGCTTCTCCTGACTGCTGACCGTATATTTCATCAATGTTTCTCGATACAGTCTCTTTGGCTGGCCAAAGACTGAGATTTTGGCATATGACATCCCTAGTTGCAAAGATCCTTGGAGTTTGGCACCCCATGATCTTGATAAGAGCATACCATATTTGGGTGGAATGTCAGCTACTACTACATCCATTAGAATTGTTTTGGCTGGATATTGGACTAGGGATACACAAAGGTCTTTGATCAGGCCTAAACATATCACATGGCTGGAATCAAATGAAAACAAGTCTTTATAGGGTCTGGTGATATCTAATTCAAGTTTTTCCATTACTGATTTGGGCATTAGGTTATGAGAGGCCCCTGAGTCAAACATGCATTGTGTAGTACTTTGTCATGAATGTTTAGGCTTACATAGAATGGAGGAGTCCCTCCATCCACTGATTTGCCATTGACTTCTGAGCCAGAAATCAGCTCTGGTTGGTCATCCAGAATATTAACTGCATCCCTATTCTCTACTACATGCAATGATCTATTAATTTGTTGTCTGAAGACCTCATGTTTGCCCAATTCAGAAAGAGGAATTGCTATTTTTAGTTTGCCAATTTCTGTTTGTAGATTGAAAGGTTTTTCCATCTGAACTTTTATATTGTGAGCAGCAAGTTTTTCTTTCTCTACTGAATTTTGGGTGATCTTGTCCTAGTCAGGTACACTGTTTTGGGGTATGCTTGGATTGGGTCTGTTTTCTAGAGGTCTGCCCAAGATTTCTGTTGGAAGAAGTGGTGCAGGTGTAGGTTTTACTGGAGGTTGTACATCAGATATATCTTCCACTGTGACCTCCCTCTGGAGTTTTTTATCTGAGGACTCTGTTGAAATGGATTTATCACTAGATTTTTTGGGCAGTTTGGTGTTTGCTTGTTTGGTATTGTCAGGTACATCTATGGTTCTACTTCTTAACTTGTATTGTTTGTGTACTTCATAGACTATTGTGTCATACCCTTCTCTGAAATCAAATGACTCACTAGATTTTGCTTGGAATTGATTGTATTCTTGGGCTTGTTGATAATCTTGTGTTAAGAATACTTGTTGTTCACTGTCCAAACCCACTAGATTGATGTGGGGATCTTTTATTTGTTCACTAGTGGTTGAGGCCTCTGCATAGTTTTCTTGAAATGGAGGTCTGATATTCTGATCAGGACCAGTCCTCCTAGCAATTGGGTTTTTGTTTTTTCTAAAATTGGGATTCCTGGTGGTGTTGCTTGTTTGCCCTTCCCAAGAGGACTTTCTCTCCATGGTCTCAACTCTATCTCCCAACCTCTCCATACCCTTCATGATTGCATCTAGATTTTGGTCAAAGGTTGAGGGTTCCTCTTTAAATGTTGTTCTTCTCTCATTTTTTGCTCTGGTTCTCTTGGCAATCAGGTTTGCCTCCACACTTACAGCTATATTCTGCATGTCTGCAAGACTTGGAGGTGCTCTTTCTCTAATTGATATGCCATATCTGGATCAAATCCATCAGGGAATTTGATCAAGGCCATATCAGGTGGAGGTCTCAAGTTCTGAGGGATGGCATTATATACATTGTTGAACCTAACACAGTAATCTTGAACTGTTTCTTGTGGACCCCTTTTCAAGTTATCATACTCCGTTAGTATGTGTAGAGGGTCTTTCTTCTTTTCCCATCTTTTTAAAAAAATTAGGTATAAGGCATCAATATTGAGTATAGAATTTGCAGCTAGAGACCTAAACCAGTTCCTTACATCCCCTATCAAACTTTGCACAAAATTTTTCATTCTTACATCTTCATCATCTATCTCATAGTTCTCAAAATAGTCCTGCATTCTCTTGGTGTGTTGCTGGGTTGTATAAGTGACAATACCATCAAAGTAAGTGATTTTGCTTTGATAGTCTTGGGGAATTGCCCCTGGATTTGAAGGCAGTTGTAAAGGAGCATATCTAGCCATATTTGCAGGGATAAAAGGGGCAGCAAGAAGGAGTGGAACAGCTGGAACAACAGGGATAACAGGAGTAAGGTGTGTTGGGGATGGAGGAGTGGGGAAACTACCTTGGGAAGTGGATGAGGAACTAGGATAAGTAGGGGTTATGTGAGGATGAACTGATGCTTTGACAAGAGTAGGAATATAGCTCTGCTGAATTGGTTCCGTATCTGAGTCAGAGAGTTCTCCTAGCTGCTCTTGTTTCTTTAAGATTTTGAGGATTAAATTAAGGTTTTCAAAAACAGCTGGGGGGTTAGGGTCAGGGTTGGACCTAGTGTAACGTGATTTCTTCTTTGGAGCCAGCTTCTGAGTTTTATTTCCTTGGTATCTTATGAGAAGGTTAAACAGGAAGCTTATTTCCTTGCAATTGGTAATTTTGAAATAAGGTCCCGAGTGGATTCACCATTAATGTTAACACTCAGGTTGTTCCCTGCTTCCTAAAGGGAATATGACCAAGGTAACCACTAACCAATCTTTCAGTTACAGGTCCTAGCCTACCTGTAACTAGAGAGGGCTCTCTCTTTATAATTTAGCTTTGTTGGTGGATAATTTTAGGCTAGCTATGGTGTGCTGTTTTGTTTGAGTTTGGTGGTTTGGTGAATTGAAACAGAGCTGAGGTATAGATTACAGAACAGTTTGGTCCATTGGGCAATGGAGTTCAGGTAGTGTGCTGCTGAAGGATGTTTATGAAGACAGAGTATTGCTGCAAAGCCAGACAGGCATCTGTGGAAAAATTTATCAAATTTTGTGATGCGTTTTATGGAATTAGTGAGTGAAAGGCAATTAAGAATCTTTCACTATGCTAACAAAGGAAAAATGAAAGTATTGCTTAAGAGCAGTTAAGAATTCTTAAACAATATTCCCAAAGATAGAATTAGTTTAGACGTGAGCAATTAAGAATTCATATCCATGGCTAATCCAGAAGAAAACATATTTAGAAATAGAGATTGAGCATAGGGTGTGTTCAAACAAATCATAAGCTATTATTTTTCTCTATTTACTATGATTATGAAAATATATGGATTTTGGCATACACAGAAAAACAGGAACACAGTTCAGAATTACTTATTGTTCCAGCTAATGACACAAGAATTCTACAACTCAAGAGGGCCATTCATCTCCACCTTTAGACAGTATAGAACTCAGGAACTCCACCAGCAATTTGTATTAGATCAAATGTCTCAGATATACAATACAGCTCTTCTGAAAGAGTTTCACTACAACCGACCCTCAATACGTTCTTTGAGGGGATATATATACAAAAATGGGATACAAAATATCTCAATAGTGAGTTATTGTGCAATAAATTGCACCACCAACTCTCTTACAAAAAAGTAAATGAAGAAAATAACTACAACATTTAATTTTGAGATGGCAACTATCTTTCTGTCAGACAACTTTTGACTTTATGGCTCAGGAAAGTTGGATGTAGCTGTGCCTTTAATTATGTGTTAGTTGAGCCTGCTGTCTGGGTGCTTTGGTGAGTCACTGTACGGATGCTTCCTGTGATACTTGCATGATGATCTGTCTGCTAACCTGTACTGTGACTGAGATCTGATTTTTCACAGAAAGGAATAATATAGTGGCATCACCTGGGCAGAATTTCCAGCATTTCCTGCCACCAATCAGCTGGAGGTAGTTGATGCCTCCTTAATTTCACTAGTGTTTCATCTGCTTCTTTGTATCTGTAGAAGTTTGAAGGCACCTCAAACAGATGATTTATCTCATGTTCAATAAAAAACAGATTTTTTAACTTATCATACAAAGACTGCCCAGAGGGAGGCCCTGCTTCTTCTGTGGAGCTGTTGGATGCTGTTATTTGATTTTCAACCTAATTGTTGATCCTTGTGATATACTGATTATATGACAACAACTTTCCTGTGCCAGTCACTGGGCTTGGCAGTCCTTTATCCTGTAACACTGTCATTTTTGCCCTGAATTCATCAATTTTTGCCTTCATTTCCTGACATTTTCCTTCCAGAGTTTGAGTGAAGTTCCTCAAAGTTAGCACTTTCTTAGCTGTCAGGATGGTGTCTGTTCTGTTGTTTATCTCTAGAGCTACCAATTCCTCCCTAGTGTGGTTATTGAGGAAATGTATCATTTTATTGGCTTGCTCAGGCATGATTCCTAGTGCTATTCTGGCTCTTTATATTTCAACATGAGCCATGCCTATTAGTTCAACCTGCTCATATATTGCCTGGATTGACCTCCATTGGTCATGTACTGATTGGCCAATTTTGGACCAAATTATCTTCTTGATTTCTGCTAAGGTTTTACCTAGGAGCAATTCATTTTCCAAAGTTTTTACTTTGGCCTCCAAGGCCTTTATTTCTCTTTGCTTTTCTGCCACTGTCGTCTTGGACTTATCATATCTGGCCTCTAGCTTGGCCAGTCTATCCTTGGCTTCATTTATTTCTGTCACTTGAGTTTCAAGCTCTTTGACAGCTTTCATCAAGTCCTCCATACTCATGCTGGATTCTGTTGCTGCTGTTGCTTCTGTTGTTGCTCCTGTTGCTGATGTAGTTGTGCTTGGTGCTGGAATGGCAGGAGGGGCTGCTGTTGCTTGTGTAGGAGGGGCAGGTCCAAGAGTTATAGATGTTTGAGGGGGTTGGGAGGTTGACTCCCCTTGCTTGTCCTGCAATGCCTTCTCTAATTCTACTTCCATTTGCAATATTCTTTGATTCATCATCAGAAGAAGATCCATGGCATCATCCACTTGCTTTTCTTGTGCAAGTTTTTATGTTTGAGGTTGAATGGTTGGAGGCAATTTTGCCTGCTTTCTCAGTTCAGCAATGTCATCCTCATTTTTCTTCATAAGGCCCCTAACACCCTTTGGATCTTTTGGATCATGTCCCATATCAATGATTATGTCTTCCAAAGTGTTTATTCTATTGTCCTTAGCAGAGGAAGACAGCCTTTCCAAATCAAGCTGTGTATTTGTGTTCTTTAGTGACTCTTTTAACTGATGGGCCAATATAGCCCTGTCTGCAAGTGTGGCATATACCATTTCCCCTGTCTGTTTGTGCAGCTCTATTTGATCCATGGGGTGTATGTCCTTGGAGAGGACTTCTAGACTTGTTTTGGTGTAGTCTGCAGAGATCTAGGTTTTGGCACTTTATGCTTAAGATGAGTGAAAATAATCTTATCTTCCTTGATGTCGTATGCTGCCATCAATCTCTGCTGTTTGCAGGGTGTTGTCTTCAAAAATTGATCATATAGTTTAACTCTTAAGAGTTCGTTTTGGGCCTTGATCTCCTTAAATGATCCTTTGATTCCAACTGGTTGTTTGCCCTGCTGCCTTGAGGAGGATACCTCTGTGCCTTGCTGCATGGCCTGTTCCAGCTGAAATGAGCTAGCGGCAGTCTGCTGGCTGGATTGTCTTTCTCTGTCTTGGCTTTCTGCCCTTTCCTCACTGATGTCTTCTTCCTCTGTTTCAGGGTCAATTCTTGGCCTCTTGGCCTCTGGTTACTGTGTTGACCCACTTGGAGGTGTGACCTCCTCTCTATCTTGCTTTTTTCCTCTCTCTTCATTGAGAGGTGTTTGCAAAACTGGGATTTGGGGTGGTCCAGTTTTCTGTAAAGGGGCTTGCCCTTGAGTTTGATGCTTTGAGGTGCTGGGCTGCCCTGCCTCTGTATCTTACTATTCATCCATTATTTCTTTGCCTTTTGCTGTAGTGGTGGTTGTAGATGCTTACTGGGTAGTCTGTGCAGTTGGAGCAGTGGATGTGCCTTCTCCTACTTGGACTGGTTGCTTGAACAAGACCTGTTGACAAGAATCCAAGTCAAGCGTTTTCTCTAAATCTTTCACAGTCTGCTCCATTTTCTCTTCATGAGTAAATTCTTCTACTTTTGATTCAGGTACCCATTCATCTTGGTGGTGAGCTCCAGTATTGTAGCAATAATGCTACAAGGCTTCATGTCTCTCATTTTATCAACCTGGTTGTTCGTACAAACTTGGAAGTGACGGTGCTATATGCACAAGTACTAGCTCTTGTCGCAGCTGTCACTTGGTCAGCTGGCACAAGTCCGCTAGGGCTCAAGCCAACTTCTATAGGCTCACAGAAGAAGCTTTATCAACGATGGACGAAAGCTAGCTCAAAGGAGACTAAGCTAATTGACGAAAATGAACTAAAAGTAAATCAAAGCATGTAACCCTAGGAAACCCTAATTTGACTAGTCTAATCTCTATAAAGCAATGAGGATGAGTAATACTTCTACTAATGCTGCTACTACATCTAAAAAGTGGAAATGCATGGATCTAAACTACTGACATTATAAAAGACATTATTTTATACTTTTTCATTAAGTAGGTGGAGTGATTGTTATTTGTTTACTTATTAGGGTTTGATTGTGCAGATTGGATGGAGAAGGAAGGAAAGCGTGGGACAGGTTGGGGAGGCTGGGTGAGGTCCCTATGGACCCTTGGAATTCATTCACAGAGGTTTTCCATGTTCAGAAGCTCAGCAACCGTGTGAAAGACCTCCTACAGGATGTCTGCAGGGGATTCTAGAGGAAACTCAGGGTTTTCTACAGGATGTCTCTGAATTGCTACAGGATGTCTCTGAGTTGCTACAGGATGGTCTACCGTGGAGGACTGAGGTGAGGGAAAGGTGATGGACGGGTAGGAAGGGATGTGAGAGATAGGGATTGGGCTGCTGATGGCTCAGGAATGGAAGGATGACATGGGAAACAGGTGTAGGGAGTGTGTTGGAACGATGTATGTGAAAGGTCAAGGAATGGAGCTAAGTGAGAATTAGGAGATGTTAGGAACGGGCAGAACGCAGTGTAAGTCAAAGAAACGTGGTTGCATGCAAGGTCAAAACAGAAAGGATGGTAATGAAATGAGATGGAGGAGAGTGTAAATGAAACAAATGACCAAAACTGTTTATCAAAACCGGAAAGGCATCAACCTACACTAAGTGTGCCGTGATTTTATTGAACAGTGATCCAAAAGCAAGGAGAAATACGTATGGGATTGTGATGAAGAGATGTGTGGTTCGTGTAAATGACAAGGAAGCATCTAAATCCAAATCATAACTGTGTAAACCAAACTCATGCGTGTTTTTGGTGGTCTGCTAGGGACTGCACCCCAATCTTCAAACGAGATGGCAGTGAGCCTTAACAACCGATTTTGCTGGAGCTCCAATGGATGTTATGTATCATTTGCTACACTAACCAAGTGGAAGTAATTGTACCATAAGCAAAAACTATTCTACTCATAAGAAAATCGAGTTACAAGACTGCCATTCAAATTGCATGTGCAAATGAAACTTAAAGTACTGGAAAAGAAATAAAAACAACACTACAACAGAGGGGATCTATGGCTCTCAGGTTGGGCCCTAACCTGAGAGCTATAGTCTCCTAATAAACCTTAGGAATTGATCACAAACTGTCCTCTTTATTCGTAATTCAACATCATGCCAAACTGGCTTACAGCAAAAGAAACAAAACTGGACTGATTCCAAAATGATATGATAACCCAAGAGATTCAACAACCTATCTAAGGCTACGGCCTCCAAATTTATACAAAAAAGTGATGATCCGCCAAGTAGCCTTGATTCTCGGAGCTCGGCTGTCCAACTGAAGTTTACTGCGGATTTGTGAGGCAGTCAAAAATGTTGTTCCTGTAGGATAGCTGGCTACTTCTGAGGCTCGGAGGGGAGATTGATTAGAGCTCGGAGTTCTCGGTGGGAATCACGAGGAATGTCCCAATACTGTGGACATCTCTCCACAAAATTAGCAGTGCCACCTTATGTCTCCTTATTCCTTTTGCGTTGTCTTTTGTTCCCCTTTTTTAATGCCCAAAACCTGGAATCACAATGCATTAGTCACGTGGATAAAGTGTCTAACCTTCCTCCTACAAACAACATGAAATAACTAAGAAATGCATGCATAAGCAAATAAAGATGAATGGTTTGAGCAAGTAAAGTAGGCCAAAATGAGCCTGAATTGTACCAAAATTGGGCCTCATCATCACCCCCCAGCTGAAACATTTGCTCATCCTTGAGCAACTCAATCCAAGTCCTCGTCCTTCATGGCCCTCACTACTTCGCTGACATCCCAAGGCTCAGTGGTAGTGTCTTCCCTGCGGGTGTGAAATCCTGCTGTCCTGTCCACCTCTGCCCATTGCTGACCTTCATTTTCCTTTGAATTTCCCTCAGTTATGCCCAGCAGTAGTGGTGGGCTGAGTTTAAGGCCAATCCAATTGGCCTGGAGGCTCTGCACGGATTTCTTATAGAGGGCAACCCTGGCCAAGCTTCCCTCATCCGGATGGGTGTGTGATATTCTCGGATTTGTAGACTGTGGCCGAGGGTATTCCACCTACGCTGACAAGCATGAGCAGCATTGTCCCCCAACAGCCTCTCCATATCCTCAAAGTGGGCGATAGCTTGAGCTTGTTTGTCCATCCACCTTAGGGAAGTTGTGGGGTCTGTAGCTAACTGCTTATGTGTCGAGATGAGGGTGACCGGGTCTTCTATTTCTGGCCTAATGAGCAGTGGCTCCTTCACTTCCTTGTTCATGATCAATTTGGCCTCGTTTGCTCTTTGGTCCTCATGGTTTAACCATGAGGCCAATGCCATCAATTGTAGGTCACCCAAGGCAATGTTGGGATCCCATGAGACCTCATTAGGCAGGGCCAAATTGTGAAGGTAGAACTCCGCCAATTTGGCTCTGTCCTCTGCTGAGCTAGTACTGCATAATTCGAAAAACTGGTGTGGGCTTTGGATTAACATACCTCTTTGTGCCAGGGTGTTTATTTGGAACTACAACCACTGATCCCTTAAAAACAAACCGTAAGATCTGGCAGGTGCCCTGCACTGAATTGCCTCTATGGCCCAGCTGGCCATGCAAGCCAGCTGTGTGTCTTTCTGCTGTAGCTGCTCCTTGAGTGCTTGCTCTGCAATTTTTGCTTGCTGTTGTTCTTCCTGTAGCTGCACTATGGTTTCTTCAAGGCTGGAGGGCACCTCCTTCGTGCTTGGCTGGTCTTGCACGACATCCTTGGAGGATGTTGATGCTCCTGCCTTCAGCTCTTTCAGCTGCAAACTTAGCCTTTGGTTTTCTTCCTGTAGGAACGTTTGCTGGCAATTGGCCACATGCTTGGCCATTGCAAACTCGCTCCTAATTTCTCTGAGCTGTGCCTGTAGAGGGCCTATGTCGGCCACGCCCTTAGACTTGGCGATCTGCATCCAGGTATGAGACCGGACCTTTTCCTCTTCCAACGCAATAAATAATGGGACAGTAAATTTTTGCGGGATGATTTTTCCCACCTCCAAGAAATTGTAATAAGAATTCAAATTGGGTGAAGGGGTAGGCTCAGGAATATGCTCTTTTCCTTGCTCTTTTTCTTCCTCCCCTGGAGGTTCTAGCTCATCCTTTTTAGGTGACGAGAGCCCCTCCTTTTCTTTCTGCTCTGTTTCCTGTAGACGAGCCAGCGTTTCTTGTAGGACCTCCTGGGCTTGCTGCAGCCGTGTTTTCTCGTCCATCAGGTCTATTCTTTCTTGCCACGTACTCTTCTTCGGGCTCCCCTTCTCATAGGTAACTGTGATTTTTGAGGGGGATCTCTCACTAGAAGAAGTGGGTGATCGTTCCGTGGAAGAAACGGGTGACTGCACTTTTGGAGAGATGGGTGACTGAACGGTTGGAGAAGCGGGTGTCTGTGCTTTGGGAGAACCGGGGGTGTCTTTGATGATGATTGGCCTGCTGGATGGCGCCTACGGTTTCCCGATCTTAATCCTCGTGCTTCTTCGACATTTAAAATAGAGAGGAGGATCTCTCTTTCTCTTCCCCTTCTGCACAGGTGGCGTACTAAGGCCAGCTAATACAGCCGCTGCCTCTCTAGCCAGAATGTCCACCTTCTTCTCCTTTGACTGTGTCGTGGCCTGGCTTCCTGTAGAAGCTGTCCTCGGGCTTCCTGTAGAAGCCGTCCTTGGGCTTCCTGTAGGAGCCTGTTTGACTTTTCCTGTAGGGACAGGTGTCTTATTCTTCATTTGTTTTGTTTCCGTGGTCTTTTCTTTTGGTTTGTTGGCGGGTGCTGGAGGCATAGCTGGGCTGACATGGCCTACTCCAGCTTTGTCGCTTCTGTTCTTCGTCCTCAACTCCCTTGCTGACAAGATGGGGGAGTCAACCTTTTCCTTAGCACCCTTTTCTTTGGCTTGCTCCTTCTGCACAGTGGTCGGAGCACTGGAACGAGCATCCTTCTTTACAGCAGCCGGGGCACTGGAGCGAGCATCCTTCTTTCCCTTGGTTACAGTTTCTTGCTCTTCTCCATTGGACGCCCCGGTTTCTTCCAGCAGTGTCTTCACGTCCCCTTCATGAGTTAGATTTCGAAAGGATTCCCACGAGAGGGGGACCTTGTAAGAATGCAATGCATCCTCTACTAGCAACTTAATTAGCCCATGGTGGGCCACCTGCTCTGGAACGCCATCCTTCAGCTTGGTGGTGCATTCCATCAAAGATTGCAGCAAGAAATAGGGAAGGCCCAATTTCTGCTCTACAGGAAGATTGACCCTGTATCGTAATTCGGTGAGCAGTCGGAAATGGTATGCATATACGATGCTGTGGTGACCCTCACAGGTGATATACCTCATGATTTATAGGCTGACTTCGTTCCACGGTGGTGTCAAGCTAACCCTGCGCACTCCATTCTTGTCCTCAGAGAATTCCTCGTTTGGTGGGAAGAATTCCTTCTTCGCTTGCTGATTCTGCTTCCACTCATCCTTGTTCCACGGAAGACCCATGGGAAGTTCTGTAATTCTGCTGATAGACATTGGTGTCACTTTGAGGCTCAGGCCTCTGAATTTGACCGTGGCCAGGACGTCGGATTTTGGCTTCAAGCCCCGCAAGAATTCTTCTGCCACATCCTCGTCGTATCCCTGCAACTTTTCACAGAAAGGCATCCACTGTGCCTGTGTAAAGATGTCAACCACTGCCTGGTTTTCTCTCATTATGGCTATGTCAGTGGGCTCTCGTCTGATGAACCCCCAGGCATGATGAACCGGTGGTCTGGACTACAGGGGATGAATATGAGCAGAATGCGGTTTAATGGACAGAGCACGCAATCACTACAGCCGAATTATAGCACTATCCTGTAGGAGCGATAGTATGGCATGAAAATTCAAGGATTTTTATGACCCGACTGTAAAACACGACCTTGCCACCTTTGAAAGCCAATTACGAGGAAGTTTTCAGAGTTACCTCCTGTCTGCCACCTTTTTCGTGCCATCTTCAATTTCCTATAGAAGCTGCGTTCCTGTAGAGGCTGCTCCTGTAGACTGCGCATAAGCTTCGACGAGAACGATGGTTGGTCGAGAGAGATGTATTATCAGAGTTCAGTTAGCCGAGAGCTTGGCGTATGAACATGCAGAGGTAGGCAGAGAAGCTCTTTGAGTTGTGAGGTGAAGGTGGCAGAGATATTTATTTGAACGAGCCGATTAGATTTTTAGTCGGCGCAGCTCGTGGCGCGGGGGTGAGCTGTTCCCGCCGGACTGTTGGATGATGTCACTCAATCATTCACCTGCACCTCCCCTTACCGCTGCGTTCATTCCCGTAGATCTGCCGCCGCCATTTTCAGTTAAGCTCTGCTGCACGGTTGACGGGCTTGATTCTCACGTGTGCTTATGCTGTCGTGGCTGCCACCTCATCCACTAACCATCCTTTCACTAGCCGATGTGGCTAGTCACTGGCCTTACGGCCGCTCAATCATTCATCTCTATGCCATGCAAAACAAATCAAAGCTAATCATGCAATTTGATGGAAGGAAGGGTTCGAGCACTTACCTGCGTGCGTTCTGCAACGGATTACCAGCTCTTGAACGTTGGATCGCTCTGCGCCGCACATTCCCGTCGGCTCTAGGCTTTATGACGTGTGCTCCCGGGTGCTGGCGGCTGAATGATTGTCTTGTATTTATGCGCCCACGTCTTTTCTAAGATAGCGGTGCCGTGGACAATTTTTACTCGAGCAGGTTGGATTGCTGCAGGATCCCCGCGAGGGGTCTTGTCACAGTCCTCCCTTCTTGTGTGCATGCTGTATGCTGGCAATCCCGGCGTCTTCGTCCACGATCTCGTCACCTTTGATTCATAGTGTGGGTGCGGTATGGTTCTCGGTGCCCGATTTCCTTTGACAGTCGTTTCCTCATGAGAACTGACGATTTGTTGCTCTTCTGCAGGTATCATGGCTTGCATGGCGAGAAGGAGGGTGTGAGCCGATAATGGAGGTGTTCAGAGGTGCCATAAGTGGCATGCATGCGATTGAACCACGCCCCCATCGTTGAGATATTCATTAACAACTTACCTCGGCCGTAGCAACCTTCTACAGGAAGTTTCCTGTAGTGATTCAGGACTTTCCTGTAGTGATTCAGGACTTTCCTGTAGTGTTTCGGGACTTCCCTGTAGAAGATTAGCACCTCCCTGTAATAGATCCAAATCACAAAAACTTTGCACGTACCTTGAAAATGTTGCTGTCCATGGAGGAGGCATTGATGGCATTGGTTGTCAATATGATGAAAGCCCCCGACTTGGAGTGGAGAGGCTTCTTCTCCTCCATAGAACATCTGCATGCAAACTCTCATGGTGCTTATTGTTTTCTTTTTTTTCTTTTTTTTCTTTTTCTTTTTTTTTTCTCTTTTTTTTCAGAAGGATGGCAGGGGCGCCTCAGAGAGGTTTTCACCCTTGCCACCTGCCCTGAGCGCCTCAGAGAGGTTTTCACTCAG
>APFE031058167.1:0-14187 GCA_000404065.3 Pinus taeda | reverse complement strand
CACTCCTGGACATCTTTGCTCTATTTGTGCCTTGACATTGTCGATAACTTCAAATCCACGCACAGTGAAATTAGGTATTGCGTCTTTTTCTGCTTTGTTGTTTTGCGTAGAATTCAAGAGCACTGACGCATCGCAACCCTGGAATAACACCAATTTAGATCACATTAATCATCAGAGCACATCCTAGATACCAATATCTAACACATACAATAATGTATTTAGATATTCAATCGTCTACATACAATAATGTGTTTAGACATTCAACAGTTTACATACCCTCACAAAACAATCATGGAAGTGTAACCTCAAAAGAGAAGCCGCTATTGTGTGATCTGCCGCTATGTACTTATTCACCACTTGTCGAACAAGGCCCTCAATCCCTGGACAAGTTGTCATATAGAAATTATATATGGGTTGCCCTTGTGCCTCACACGTTGGCACACATAGCACTGCTGCAATCACTGCAATTCCAAACATAACAACAGAAGTTGCACTAGTGACTGAATTGAAAACAACACATCGGCCTTTATTTGTCGACATCGTGCACCGGCAGGAGTTCTTCTTCACAAAAAACGAACTATTGCACACAAATATTTTGAGTAGATGGAGAGGCTGAGATACTACAATTAGATTTATAGCATTTGCGTTGTTGACGGAACAGAAAACTCTACATTTAATGGGTTGTTTTTAGTTTTATAGTTTTATGTATGTTGTTCATGTATGTTTGTTGTCTTTATTTTTATTTTATTTTTATAAATATTTTTTTCTTAAATGCTGATATGGTGTTCATTTCTCTTGGTTGCTTTTATTTTTATATATATTGTTGTGGGTGGTTTTTATTTTTATTTGTGTTGTTTTGGTTTATAAGATTTTAAATTTAAATCCTATTTTTTACACAATACTTCGTCATAGGGAAATTGATTTGTTATTTTGTTTTAATTAATTTTTAAAATATAAAAGATTAAATTTAAAGAAAATAATAACTTTATAAAAATAAAATATGGTTTAATTCGTTACTTAACAGCTCATTTGATATGTTTTATTTCGTATTTTTTGTATTTTATTTATGATAAAAAAATATAATAAATTAAAAGTAAAGAAAATAATAACTTAGTATGGTCAAAATATTGTTTAATTAATTAAATAAATTGTTGTTAAATATTTGAAAATAAATATTTATGGAACAATATTTTTTAATTGTAAAAAGAGTTTATTGAAAATTATATATATATAATTATATTATATATATATATTATATTATTATATATATATTTTCTTATTTATTTTTATTCGTAATAAATATTATAATTTCAAATTAGATTTTTTATGATATTTAATTAAAACTATTAAATCATGTTATTATGAATGCATTTCCACCAATCTAGATGGTACTGGCAGCAAGGGAAATAAAGCTATCATCAATAGGGGAACCCATGAAGGACAAGTAAATAGAAATTTGAATAAAAATAAATCCAGATTTAGACTTCCAAATGAGTCCAAAACAAATGAGGAGTTATGCAAAACTCAAGTAGAAATAGCAGCAAGGCCCCCAATATAGTGTTAGGGGTGTGGATGACCTCATTAAATAAAAAATTGTCTCAACTGCAAGGGAATTATTCAGATTGCATAGATTCCGGAAGCATCAACTATAGGAGAAGTGACCAAGGGAATTCCATAAATTAATGCTACCTTTGGAGGCCATCAGGTAGAATACAAACCAACCATGGTGGAATTTGGAGGTAAAATCTTCAACCAAATTTTATCTATTTTAATTGACCCAGGAGCTACTTTGAGTTATATAATCCCTAAGATAGCAAAATAATGTTGCTTGAAAGTTTTTAATTTTAAGAGTCCTTGGTTAGTGCAGCTAGCCATAGGGGAAAAGAGAAGGGTGTTGTCCAAGGTCAGCAACTGCCGCTTGAAAATAGCAGGTCAGTCTCTTGTAGAAGACCTGAATGTATTGCCCCTAGGATCATATGATGCCCTAATAGGCATGGATTTGTTGGAAAGGAATTGGTCCCTTATTAACTATAAAACCAAAGCTATTAGTTATATGAATGAAGAGGGAAAGAGGCAGGAAATTCAAGGCATATTAAGGCCTCTAAAATTAAGACTAGCAATAGCCTCTCAGTTGGAAAAGTGTATCACAAAAGGATGTTTGATTTATGTTATTCAGGTAGGACATGCTAATTCAAAAGAAAAATATGCTTCTTTAGAAAATATGCCTGTAATACAGAATTTTCTGGACATGTTTCCTAAAGAAATTTCGAAACTCCCTCCAAAAGGAGATATATACTTTGCCATTGAGTTGATTCTGAGAGCTTCTCTAGTAACTTAGGCTCCTTATCACATGAGTATACCAGAATTGGGAGAATAAAAAATGCAGTTACAAGAACTACTTGATAAAAAGTACATCCACCCAAATTTATCGCCTTGGGAAGCCCCATTTCTTTTTGTTAAAAAGAGAGATGGAACCCTGCGAATGTGCATGGATTACTGCCAATTAAATAAACTAACCATTAAAAATAAATACCCTTTACCTCATATAGACAAGTTGTTTGATCGGGTGAGGGGTGCAGCTGTGTTTTCAAAGATTAACCTTCAGTTGGATAACATTAGATCATAATTAAGGAAGAAAACATAGCTAAAAAAAAAATTAGACTTGTTATGGACATTACGAGTTCGTTTTGTTTCCCTTCGGGCTAACTAATACTCCCATGAGCTTCATGTGTCTCATGAACAATATATTCCATCAAAATTTGGATAAATTTGTGTTGACTTTTATGGATGATATATTAATTTATTCTCGGAATATAGAAGAACGTAAAGAACATCTCAGGATAGTTTTGAAGACTCTCATAGAACATCAATTGTATGCTAAGTACAACAAATGCAATTTATTAAAAGAACATATCTAGTATTTAGGACATATCATCACTAAGGATGGAATTAATGTGGACCTGGAGAAGATAAAAACTATAATGGAGTGGCCAGTTCAAAAAGACGTGGCAGATATAAGGTCATTCATGGGTCTGGATGGATACTACAGGTGATTGTTGAAGGATTTTTCTAGGGTAGCATACCCCATTACCTCCCTGTAGAAGAAAGGAAAAAACTTTGAATGGACTATAGAGTGTCAAAAGAATTTTTATCATCTTAAGCATTTACTAATAAATGCGCTTATTTTAAGCATTGGAGATCCAAATAAGGACTATGTGGTTTGTATGGATGCCAGCAAGGAAGGTGTTGGTGGCTTCCTAATGCGGGAGGGTAGAGTAATTGCATAGGAGTCTAGGAAACTTAAGGAGAATGAGAAAAAATATTCAACCTATGACCAACAACTAACAACTGTCATTCATGCATTAAAGATGTGGCAGCATTACTTAATGGGTAAGAAATTTCTCTTAATGATTGATCATCGTAGCTTAACTAACTATTTTAAGTAGCCCACTTTGAATGATAAAAAAGCTTGTTGGGTCGACTTTTTAAGTGGATTTGATTTTGAAATCAAGCACTTGAAAGGTGAGGAGAATTGGGTTGTGGATTCCTTAAGTTAGAAGGTACACTGTGTTTGTGAAATCTCTTTCAGTGAGGTGCAAACTACCTTTAACGAGATGATTAAAGGGGTAGCTCGACGTGATCCAGAATACTAATTTTTATGGAAGCAAGTTAAAATTTCAAGCAACAATGAACAACAATTGGGATATGAGATAAATCATCAAGGTATGTTGATTTATAAAGGGATAATGTATGTACCTAACTAGAAAAATATTAGAGACTTGATTTTGGATGAATATCATAATATTTCGTATGCGGGCCACTCAGAATACTAGAAGCTAATTACCATGCAGAGAAAGGAATATTTCTAGCCTGGTATGAACAAGGAAGTAGTTGAGTATTTGAATCACTATCTGGAATGTCAGCAAGTGAAAGAGGAACATCGACACCTAGTAGGATTGTTGCATCTGCTACCTATTCTAGAATGGAAGTGGGAAACCATTTCCATTGATTTTATTATAGGACTACCTATGTCCAAAAAGAAAAATGTTTCGATAATGGTGGTACTGGATAAGTTGAGAAAATTTGCTCGCTTAATACCGATGCAGTCAAATTATAAGGTTGTACAAATTGCTAACATATTCATGCAAAACATTTTTAGATTACACAGATTACCAAGAGTCATAATTTCTAATCGTGATGTAAAATTTACATCAGCTTTCTGGAAATATTTACTTGAAGTTTTAGGCATACAACTACATTTCAACATTGCTTACCACCCTCAAACGGATGGGTAAATCGAGCGAGTAAATTAGGTATTCGAGGACATGATGCGAACTTATGTAATGTAGCAGCCAACCAAATGGGAGGATTACATACATTTGGTAGAATTTACTTATAACAACGACTATCATACATCACTACAAATAAACCCATTTGAAGTTTTATATGGACGCAAGTTAAGGACACCATCATGTTAGGGAGGGCCAGAGGATAAATTAATGTTAGTTCTGAAATGGGGTAGATGGTCAAAAAGGTGTGTTCTAATTTAAAGGATGCACAAGACCGACAAAAGAACTTTGTTGATCGAAAGAGGAGTTTTTTTTAATTTCAAATTAGAGATCATGTTTATGTGTGGCCACGAGCCAAGAAGAGTACATTACTATGGAATGAATCTGCTAAATTGGCAACTCGGATTTTTGGTGCTTTCCAGATCTTGGCTCGAATCGACCAGTGGCTGACCAGTTCGCCTTGCCCAACCACATATGTGTGCACAATGTTTTCCATGTTTCTTTGTTAAAAAAAATATGTTTATGATCCTCAACATATAATCAATTGGCAAGATATATAGGTAATTTAATTTTAATAAGTCTGTTAAGACAAAGTTACTAAAGGAAAAGAACTGACTATTGTTTTTTCTTGCATGTCGGTCAAACTTGAAGGCAAGTTCTTGGTCAAACCTCTGGTTATACTGGATCAAATATAAGTAATGTAGCAAAAAAGATTTATCACCCAGGTTAAAGTGCAATGGCAGCACTTTGGGCTGGAGGAGGCCACTTGGGAAGATGAACAGGTTATGAGGGAGACCTTTCTAGATCTATTTGTAGTACAAAAACATCGGGACAATGTTTAATCTGAGGGGGGCAAGATGTGATGTCCCCAGAATTTGTAAATAATTGTTCACTGCAGTAAAATAAAACTCGATATTATTATTATTATTTAAATTTATACACTCAATATTTTAATTAAGTTATGCATGAAACAAATGTTTGAGTGATAACAAATCTTGTGATTCTCACATGACAAGTAGTTAGGACAGGAAGTTACCTATCCCTCAGTACTTCCCTAATTATGAATTCTCCAGGAACGGAATCAAGAGGATATGGGTACTTGAGATGACCTAACGAGAAGGAAAAAGGAAAAAAAAAGGATGTTTCCATGTTGATATGTTAGACGGTTCAGGAGCTAAGTTTGGTTGAGACCAGATAGCTGCATTTTCTTAGACTGATAAGTCTTACAGAAAAGAATCTATCATGTGAGCAACAACTTGAGTGGAGAATTTGGTCTGAAAGTGAGTCTCAAGATTGGGAGGAACCTGTCAACTTATAGTTCATTATGGTCCAGGAGGACAACAGTGGAAATATACAGAACCAAATAAGTATTTGGAACTCTGAAACATGAAATATGCTATCAAAGAATTCAACTCTGATTTTTTGTAGAAAGTAACGGATGGGTTATTATAGTAGAAGTTTTATCTAGAACTTTGAAAAAGCATAAGATATACAGTTAAAACTAAAAATCCAATTTTCTATTAAGAATAATAGATGAGTTATTACCATAGAAAATTTCATGTCAAACTCTAGATTTAATTTTCTTAAATATCCAACAGTAGGTACATAAATCTATTTAACAAAAGAACACAGAGGAAAGGAAAACTGTAAGCGAATCTACAAGATTCATTAAGTATAAATATCACAACATGAAGGATAGGCAAGTAAGGAACCCTTGTAAAAGAATACTGCTAGGGAACCTTCTGACGAGGTAAGAAACTTTTAGAAAATAATTAGTAAGAAAGAAAACAATATAGTTAGGAAAATACCCATGTGGGGTTCATAATCCCCTATTCCCTTTAACTATGAAATTATAGGGCAAAGACGACAGACTAAAGTATGTGGTAAATCTAGCCTTAAGGCACCTTGATAAAGAAGGAAACTCGAAAAATAATCAATTTATATGATAAGGTAAAATAACAAGAACAATTATATAAATACCATGCGGGAAGTTATCACGGAAAAACCCAGAAATATATTAAAGAGGTATATATGGAAACTGATACAATGTATATCATAGTATTATAATTAAAAGAAAACTCATGGTGAGGTTCGGTTAAACCCCAAAACCACAACACCATAATCATTTTGAATATAAATTTAACTATGAAGTAGAAGTAAACTCGCGCCAGTAAACCAAACATTAAGAAATTGGCCAACCAATTTAAACAAACTGGTCATATTTGAACAGACGGGTCAATCATGATAGAACTGAAAATGAATTTATGTGGAAAAACGAACCATGCCAGGAAATTCAAAAAAGCTAAATCATTCCTTTATAAATGATAATTAAACTTATACGTTCTGAAACTCGAAGTATCAAAACCCTCTGACCATGAAATAACAATAATTAAATTACATCATATGTTACATTTAAATTACATTATGAGTTTTCAAAGAATACCAGCATCATGGTCTCGTATGAAAACCCAGAACTGTAAATCGACATAATGACGAAAATATAGGAGCAGAGCCAAGGAAAAACAACAGATGGTTCCATAGTCAACTAAAACTTCAATATGGAACTCAAAATGCTCAGGCACTATTGACAAGAGCTTTAAACAATTCTATAACCGGCGAGATATGCTATTTAACCCATAAAAAATACTACGAACTCTACAACCAATATGTCTTTCACATTACCCGGAGGTTGGTAGTACCTTATTAACTGAGAACCCGCTTTCTGACACAACGAAGGGATTTGACCTGGAGAGGCCATCCATCGCTACTGCAAACCCTCGGTGGATGCAAAATGGACAAAAGGATACTGTTAGAAAAGTAGAAGCTAGAAAATGACTACAAAACCGAAAAAAATGCTATAACAAAAGAATGGCAGTATGTGTGAGGAAAATCCATGTGTGAAACCCTCCATGAGGAAGCTCTAGTGTTGTTGAAGGATTAAACACCCAACTCGTAACCATGTAGGTAAAGCATCTATACAAGGAAGGTAAAGACACGTCTGAACCGAGGAAGGGGCGAACGAGAGAGGAATCACAGAGTCAAGGACCAAAGTTGGAGCAGAGCAACTCTACCAAATGGAGAAGGGAATGTTAAGACTGCCAAAACGTGCCCAGAAAAGAGATTAATGAAATCAACCATGATAGTCCGATGGAGAGAAGTGTGGAGGATCGTCGATGGGGCACCCTTACCCATGCAATGCCAAACAACTAGAAAGCATTCTGAATTATCTAGAGGCACAATCCTGCCATTCCTTGGGTTTATGATCCAATGCATTAAAAGTTAGATTGTGTAGAATGGCCATATCATATGTGTAGTGTATGCAATATGTACATTAATCAATAAATAAATCAAAACAGATGAACCATATAAAGTGAATAAATAATCTATCATGTAGCACTAAAACTGCAATGTTGTTAATTAAAAGAAATAATTATAATTCATATTATGTTATGATATATAAAAATAAAAATTATTGTTACTAGGAAGAGATATGTGAGTACATTTAAAAATTTGAATGTGAAAACATTCTAGTGGTATCCACTAAATTTTATGCAAGTCTTTACTCCTCAACAGGCAATTAATTTTGCAATTTCATATACAGGTTTGCAATTCTTTTGAAATGTTATTCACAAGCACTGAATTAATATGTAACTTAATTAAATTATGGTTAAAAAGTTGAAAATTAATAAATATTGTTACTTAACTGGTCTAAAATTTTAATAGTCAAACTAAATAACTTTATTCGTAAAACAATATAATAAAATAAACTCATTAATAAATAAGAAAAAATTATTTCAAATAATATTTGTTTATTTTATGTGTATTAAAAATTATTACACACATAAACAATTTAATATAAAATGATTTAGTTATTCTATAATTATTCTTAAAATAAAAAACCACGCATTTATATGATGAAGTATTTATTATTTATTAAAATATTAATTTAAGCATATAAAATGAAATGAATTTGAACATATTATAGTAAACAAATTATAAAGTTTTACTTATTACCAACAACAAATTACTAAAAAATTATTAACAATAAATTAAACATTAAACATGTTATCAATTCAAACAGATTAGCAATAACTACGCTTTAAATCTTTCACAAGCATATGGAAGAACGACAGAATGTAAAATTCTAACACTGTAAAAAAATTTCTCGACAAAAATGTTATCAGTATAAAAATACAATATTATCATTGATAAATAAAATTAGATTTTGTACTACCACAATACATAATTATTATTAAAAAATAATTTAATTTATTAATAAATAAAAAATTAAGTTAACTAGATTCTAAATCTTAATAATAATTTTAATTTAATTTAATTATATTGATTTAGCATAAACGCATAACTCTATAAGTCTATTACACTTATTTGCGACCCAGGTTTCAAACAACTTATTTAAAAAAAAAATTATTTTCAATGACAACTACGTTATTATTATTATTTAATATTACGCACCTCCTTCGTAACACTATTCAATCACCTCTTTTTCTAGGAATTGATTACACTTTATCAAACCTAATTGTCTCCATTTTTCTCCATTTTAATACTATTTAATTGTCTCCATTTTTCTCCATTTTAATACTATTTAATGATTTTATATAAACTTCTCCTCCTTAGAATGTTTTTCCTCCTCAGACCTCCTTAGAATGTTTCTTTAGTATATGTCATTGTTTTTTAAAATGATATAGATTATGTGTATGTATGATAGATGTAAACCAATATAAATAGCTACATAATTATTAATATTTTGATCATTTTAATATAAATATTTATTTAATTATAGATTACTAAGAATTTAAAGGATTTAATAATTTTTTAAAATATAAAATTTAAAATATTTATATACAAAGAGATTTAATTTTTTTTAATACTAGATAAATGTAAGATATCTATGTAAGAAAAATGTTTTCAATTTTACCATATCAAATATGCAAATTAAAAAAGAAAACATATCTAACGAATAATGCCATATAGGTTTTTATTGAAATTACACAAGCGGTATTATGTGCAACTATAATACAAACAATAGAAGGGTTCATGACTTCTATAGTTTCATAACTAACCCAATACCATCAATGACATAATCACTCCATCCTAAACCTTACATAAGCTTCTACACATTACATTCGATGTGTTATCATTAAATAATTCTGGGTTGGTCCGCTACGAGTTGGTAACAATCCTTACGGTGGACTTTTAATGAGGGATGGCCACTTGCCAGGAAAATGGTGCAGCTTTCTCTAGAGGCTTCTCCATAGTGGATAGTTGTCTCCTTGCTGCTTAGTTGATTGTGCCCCATCAAGGGCTCTCCTCGCTACTGTGCATCGGACGTTGGAGGTTGCTGTTGCTGAACTTATTCCTAGTCGGGCTTAGCAAGGGTCTTTTTTGTTGCATCATTCTGGTGGAGGGGTTCGGCTCCAGTTCTCATGCAGAGAGTTTTTCTTCCTGTGAGTAAACACTGAAGCTTATCCTCCTTTAGTTTGTTTGTGTTGTTGTTCTAGTGAGACCTCCTACATTCTGAATGCCTTTTACTGGACAACAATATGCTGCTATGGTTATGGTCATTGCTACAAGGATGCCAGAGGAGTTCTGCAATAGCCTAGGTAAGGAATTAATTCTTAAGGGTTGTATTCATTTGTATATCTACCTTTCCATTTTCGAATGATAGTGTTTCTAACTAAGTCATGTTGACAAGGTTTGCAGGTTCAGTCTCGGGTGACCTGGCTCCGACTGTCGACTCTTCCAAATATCCTAATGGCCTTTAGTGGATATGAGCATTGACATTGTAATTTCTTAAGCAAATGATGAAAGACCATTTTCTGAAGTTTTGGCCTCTATTCGTATGAAAATTGTGTCTCGCGGTTTATGACAGTAGAGCTGTGATACTTGTCCTAGTTTCAGTTCAGGGTTTTTATCTAGGTCATGAACATTATCATTTCTTTTGCTTAATGTGACTCCGAGTATCTTGCTCCTTCAGACGATGTTCTTATTTGGTTAGAAGTTGGACCAAAGGTCTCTATTTTCTTTTGGAATATTGTAACTTGTCTTTTTAAACTTATGGTTTACTATTTTAATTAAGTTACTTGCATGATTATGTCTGTTCCAGCCGAGGTCTCAGTTACATTGAAGGGTTGTATATTTTCCTTCTGAACTTTAATTTTTGAAGACTTATTTCTAGCTTCAGTTACTGTAATTTACTCATTATTTCATGAAAGCCTCACAGAGGTCCTATAAGGCTCTTTTGTTTACTCATTGATTGTACTGAAACAATGTTAAGAACCTCCTTTCGCATTCTGTGCTTAAGATACTCTATTTCATTAATTATTTCATTTCCTAAATGTTCAAAAGATTTTAGCTTTCCCTTCCATAGCTAAAGGTAACCGTGTAGTTATATTACTTACAGTTCTTACCGGTTCTTACTAATAATGCATGTTTTCCTACTATTGTAATAAATTCAAAGATCAATTATCAAATATCCCAACTTTGGGAATTTTCTTGATCTAAGGTAGGATTGCACTCTTATCTTAATAATGCTAATGGTTCTCCGGAGTTAGTGGAACGAAGCTATTTATATATTTATTTGTTGTGGTCCATATAAAAGATATAGGCACTACTTTGAAGTATGTATAGGTTCTCTGTCAAGGTTTTTCCTTTTACTGCCTGATTCATGCCTTAAGAATTATGATGTTATTTGGTTAATATTTCGTTTCATTCTAGTTTAATAGTTCAGATTTATCTCCTTAGTTTTGAGTTATAACTCGTTGTTACATGCTTCTTAAATTAAAACTTCCAACATATGCATGCACACGATTAATATCATCTATAGATACTATTCATATGCTTATGTAGATTAAAATTTAGCATACGATTCTATCATTAAGACATAATAATTATGATAACAGCCAAACAAAGTATTTCCATTTTAGAATTATCTCGCTAGCTGAACCGTTTGTAAACCTTTAATTCAATTTTCCCCCCAACCCTGAGACTTGCGCTATCGCGCCCTCAATCTCCCCCTGTGCTACTCGTTCCTTGTTATTTTCTTCAAGAATCTCAATCGTGAACAATAACAGGTATTTGGTCATGACCAGACTTGACTACTGTTGTATCTGTCTGTCTTTACAACACGGTTCTCTCTTTCCTTTCCTCAGGTATTCTTCCACTCCCCTCCTTTCCCTGATCACAGATGCCCTCCATCCTCTTGATATTTCGTGATAAATCTTTCATAGGAGTAGTTAGGTTTGGGTAACTATCCAACCTAACTGTTTCTTAAGAACTTCTTCCATCACCCTTTTGAAAAATATCTTCTCATGAAATTATATCAATTTATTTGCTAGCCAAATTTCCAGCACTAAATTTCTTTTAACAATTAAAATAGAATTTCTAATTACATTAGCTTAAATCAGTTCCAATTTGTTTTAACTTGTAGTAAAAGTATATTCACATTCACGGAGGACATCACATCTCCCCCCCCTCAGATTGAACATCATCCCAATGTTCCTCTATGGGAAATAACCATGGATACACCTACCTCATGGTCAGCGCATCTTCCTAGGTGGCTTCTTTAGGCCCATAGTGCTACCACTAAATTTTAACTTGGGTGATAACTCATCTCTGCAACATTACTTCTCTCCAATTGAGTATACCCATTGGATCTACGAGGAATTCTTCTTCCGGTTCGACTTGATTGTCAAAATAAAAGAACTTTAGTCAAAGCCTGAAAAAAACTCATTCAATTGTAAAACATATTTTATATTTTATATAAGATAGATTTTTTTGAGATTTTCTACTTTTTTGACTCACCTGAATGTCCTTCTAGTTTATTATACGTTTAACATCATAAATATATCTCTTGAGTAAAGAAACATGAAAAACAGTGTGTACACGAATATGACTGGGTAAAGCAATCTGGTATGCCACAAGCCTGATTCAAGCTAAAATTTGAAAAGAATCGTAGAATCGGGGTACTAGCTTAGCACATCTGGTCCATTGCAAGGTGCTTTTATTGGCTTTAACTCGTATGTACATGTGCTCCCCTAATCGAAACTCTCGGAAGCTCCTTTTCTAATCAACAAAGTTCTTTTGCCGATCTTGAGAAACCTTTAAAATAATTTGTACACTTTTCACCATCTTTTCCATCTCTTCCAGCATATCTGGTCCCAACATTAGTTTGTCTTTTGGGCTGTTCCAACTCAAAGGAGTCTTGCTCTTACACCCATATAATACTTCAAATGAGCTCATCTATGAGGATGTATGGTACTCATTGTTGTAGGAAAATTCTACTAGGTGCAATTACTCCTCCCACTTAGATGGTTGTTGCATCACGTAGGCACTCAACATGTCTTCAACAACTTGATTTATTGTTTATGTCTGCCCATCTGTCTCAAGATGATATGTGGTACTGAAATGTAGTTGAGTGCCCAAACACTCAAACAGAGCCTTCCAAAAAGTTGACATAAATTTTAAATTTTCGTCAGAGATGATCATCTTGGGTAAGCCATGCAACTTAAAATTATTCTGTATAAAAATGTTAGCAATTTGTACTGCTTTACAAGTTGATTGTACGGGTATGAAATGAGCAGATTTTCTCAACTTATCTACTACCACCATGATAGTGTCGTTTAATTTTTTCGATTTAGGTAGCCAATAATGAAATCAATAGATATTGACTCCCACTTCCATTCTGGAATAGGTAGTGGGTGAAGCACCCCTGCTCGGTGCTGGTGCATTGCTTTTACTTGATGGCATTCCAAACAACGTCCTAAATATTCTTCTACTTCCTTCTTCATACCAGGCCAAAAGAATTCCTTTCGAACGGCAGAAATCATTTTCTATTATCATGGGTGTCTTGCGTAAGGGATTTTATGATATTCATCTAAGATTAAATATTTAAGAAATTTTTGGTTAGGTACATATAGTCTTTTTCTATAAATTAGCAACTTATTTGGAGTAACTTCATACCTCATTTGTTGTTCATGGTTGTTTTCCACTTTTGCTTGCTACCACAAATGTTTATATACCACATCTTGTGTGGTTGTTTCATGAATTTGCTCATGGAAGGTAGTGAGGGACTCATTAAAAGAGGTTTCGTATAAGAAATTTACCTTATGGCTTAGAGCAACTGCAACCCGGTTTTCTTCTCGCTTCAAGTGCCTGATTTCAAAATCAAGTTCGCGTAGGAAGTCAACCCAACAAGCTTTCCTAGCTTTTAATGTGCATTGTTTGAAATAGCTTGTCATTCTGTGATGATATGTTAAAAGCATAAATTTCTTGCCAAACAAGTAGTGTCCTGACATTTTCAAGGCATGAATTATTTCTGTTAACTCCAAGTCATACACAGAATACTTTTGCTCATATTACTTGATCTTTCTTAACTAATAGGCTATAGCCCTACCCTCTTGCATTAGTACACCACCTACCCGCTCCTTGCTAGAATCCGTACATAATAAATATTCCTTACTAGGATTAGCAATACTCAAAGTTGGGGTAGTGGTGAGTAGATACTTAAGTTGGTCAAAACTCCTTTGATAGTCAGAGGTCCACCTAAAGGCTCTTCCTTTCTTTTGTAGAGAGGTAATAGGGTATGCTACCCTAGAAAAACCTTCCACAAATCGCCTATAATATCCAGCTAGACCCATGAATGATCTTATGTCCACCACATCCTTCGGTACTAGCCACTCCATAATGGTTTTTACTTTCTATGGATCTATCGTGATTCCCTTCTATTGGGTTGTGTTATATTCTTTCCACATAGTTAATAGGGGGTTTTAGGGGTACCCGTAACCCCACTTTCTAGGGTCCAGGGCAGCACCCCAGAAAATTTTGGTTTTGGGCCCTATGTTAGGTTGGGCGGACCCACCTATGGTTTTGTGCATGATTT